>JAKWIY010000884.1:0-28339 GCA_027704805.1 Solanum corneliomulleri
CTTGTGTTGAAGATGACGGTACGTTTGCTGCACTCCAGAAATAATAAAGAAGAAAACATAAAAGTAGGGGGTCTGTACAAACACGGGTACTGAGTAGATATCATCGGCCAACTCAAAATAGAAGACAATATATATCAAGTAATATTATAAAACCAACTACAATAATAAACATGTAGCAACAACAAGTACTATATCATTAACAATTACCGTCAAGTTCACACATGAGGACTGAAGCCTCAATACCATACTCATTTGGGGATTAGATTCATTAGATTGAGTGTATTAGCATCTTTCAAGATTCATTATCTTTATTTCTCTTGTGTCGGTACGTGACACTCCGCTCCCTCATATTCTTTATTCCTCTTGTGTCGGTACGTGACACTCCGATCCCCTACTACTATGTGTCGGAACGTGACACTCCGATCCACTAAATCTACGTGTCAGTTCGTGACACCAGATCCCCTAATTCTACGTGTCGGTTCATGACACCCGATCCCCTAAATCTACGTGTCAGTTCGTGACACCTGATCCCCTAAATCTACGTGTCGGTTAGTGACACCCGGTCCCCCTAATACTACGTGTCGGTTCGTGACACCCGATCCCTTAATTCTATGTGTCGGAACGTGACACTCCGATTCACTAATCTCATTCTATCAATTCATCAAGCCTTCTCTCATACCAAGGCATTATCAATCTCATTACTTTTAGTTCATCAAGCCTTCTCTCATACCAAGGCATTATCATTAACAAAGAGATTAGGGTTTTGCAAGATTTGGGATACAATAACTTCATCATGCTTATATAATCACAATTATATAATCACATTCATGCAAGCATACAGTTAAGCACATAGCAGGGTTTACAATACTATCAATACATACCATTCGCTATTAAGATTTTACTATGAATATCGTAAAGGAAACCATAACCTACCTCCACCGAAGATTAGTGATCAAGCAAGCAAATTCCCAAACTTTGTGTTTTCCTCTCGTTTGATCCTCTCTCTATCGTCCAATCCTCCCTCTCTCTTTGTTCTTTCTATTTTCTTATTCAAACCCTCTTTCTTTTACCCTAATTAGGATATAATTAAGAATAAAATATGGCAATAATAACCCACTAATTAACTTAAGGTTACCTCTTTTAACCCCCAAGTAATTAGACTTATCAACCTTAACCCTCTAACTTTATAATTAAAGTAGGAATAGTCCAAAACGTCCCTTAAAACGTGTAAAGAAATGCGACCCAGACTGGGATTACGCAACCTGTGACGGCCCGTCGTGCCTGAAACGGTCCGTCCTGCAGGTCGTCGCAAAGTTAAGAGACTTGATTTCCACTGAAGAATCTGTGACGGTCCGTCCTGCCATTCCGTCACGAAGTTCAGAGAGTCAATTTTCAGTACCCAATTTCAGAATTTCTAAGTGTTTTGAAACGAGACCCTGCGACGGTCCGTCGTGCCCATGACGGTCCGTCATGGGGTCCGTCGTCTCAGCAAGTTTTTCCAGAAATAAAATCTGTTGCTCAAAACGACTAAACAAGGGCGAGAAAGAGTACTTGAATCTTTAAAAAAGGGCGAGAAGGAGTACCTGAATCTTTAAACAGATGTGGGTATCTTTCTTGTATATCGGTCTCCTTCTCCCAAGTGCTTCTTCAACCGGTCGATTCTTCCATTGAACTTTGATGGATGCAATATCCCTTGACCTCAACTTGCGAACTTCTCTATCTAAAATCGCAACAGGCTTCTCCTCATAAGACAAATTCTCATCAAGCAAAACTGAATCCCAACGGATAATGTAGTTTCCATCCCCATGGTATCTTTTCAACATAGACACATGAAATACCGGATGCACTCCAGACAGCCCTGGAGGCAAGGCCAACTCATAAGCCACCTCCCCTACTCGCTTAAGTACTTAAAATGGTCCAATGTACCTTGGGCTTAGCTTACCTCTTTTCCCAAACCGCATCACCCCTTTCATGAGCGAAACCTTCAACAAGACTTGTTCACCCTCCATGAACTCTAAGTCTCTAACCTTTCGATCTGCATATTCTTTTTGCCTACTTTGCGCCGCTAGAAGCTTTTCTTGAATAGATTTTACTTTCTCTATCGAATCCCTCAAAAGGTCAGTACCCCAAGGTCTAACCTCAAATGCATCAAACCACCCAATGGGAGACGTACATCTCCTACCATATAATGCTTCAAATGGGGCCATATCAATGCTTGAGTGATAGCTATTGTTGTATGAAAACTCCGCTAAAGGTAAGAAGTTATCCCTATAACCACCAAATTCTATCACACATGCACGAAGCATATCCTCCAACACTTGAATCGTTCGCTCAGACAGACCATCGGTCTGAGGATGGAACAGTACTAGGTCCACCTAAGGTACCAACCTAACCCAATTCCGCATGCAATGTTTTTCCAAAACTTAGAAGTAAACTGCGTACCACTATCTGATATGATGGAGAGTGGAACCCCATGCAATCGAACCACTTCCGAGATGTAATGTTTGGCTTACTTCTCTGCATTGTAAGTCACCTTGACCGGAATGAAATGAGCATATTTAGTTAATCTATCAACGATCACCCAAATAGAGTCATACTTACCCATTGTCTTTGGAAGACCAACTACGAAATCCATTGCAATTCTCTCCCATTTCCATTCAGGAATGGGCATTCTCTGAAGTGTTCCTCCGGGCCTCTAATGTTCATACTTTACTTGTTGACAGTTTGGACATTTGTCAATAAAATCAACAATATCACGCTTCATTCTACTCCACCAAAAGTGTTGCTTTAGGTCGTGATACATCTTGGTTGCACCACGGTGTATAGAATACCTTGAACTATGAGCCTCTATCAGAATAGTGTTGATCAAATCATCAACGCGGGGTACACATACCCTTCCGTTAATCCTCAAAACACCTTCCTCATCGATTGTTGCTTCTTTAGCCTCTCCTTGCGACACTTTATCTCGGATCCGGATCAATTTCTCATCATTAAACTGCTTTCCCTTAATCTTGTCAAGGAAGGAAGATCTTGCCTCCACACAAGCTAACAATCCTCCCTTCTCATTTACTTCTAACCTCATTAGGTCATTAGCCAGAATATGAACCTCTCTAGCCAATGGGCGCCTAGAAGCTTGCAAGTGAGCTAGACTTCCCATGCTTCCCGCCTTTCTACTTAAAGCATCCGCCACAACATTCGCTTTTCCCGGATGATACAAAATAGTGATATCGTAGTCCTTCAGTAGTTTCATCCATCTCCTTTGTCTCAAGTTCAAATCTTTCTGAGTAAAGACTACTGTAGGCTACGATGATCCGTATAGACTTCACACTTAACCCCATAAAATAGTGCCTCCATGCTTTAATGCAGATACTACCGCCGACAATTCCAAATCATGGTCGGATAGTTACGTTCATGCACCTTCAATTGTCTTGAAGCATAAGCAATCACACTCTTCTCTTGCATTAGCACTGCACCCAAACCAGAATAGGATGCATCACAATAGACAATGAAGTTCTTACCTTCCACTTGCAAAGTAAGGGTAGGTGGGGTAGTCAACAAAATCTAGAGCTTCTGAAGGCTTTCCTCACATTCGTCCGACCATACAAATGGAACATTCTACTTAGTCAAGTTCGTCAATTGGGAAGCAATGGAAGAGAATCCCTTGACAAAGCGACGATAATAGCTATCTAACCCAACAAAGCTCCTTATTTCTGACACATTAGTAGGTCTTACCCAATTCTTCACTATCTCAATCTTAGAAGGATCACCATCACTCCATCCTTAGAAACCACGTGCCCCAAAAGGACACTGCATCTACAAAACTCACACTTAGAGAACTTGGCATAAAGCTTTTTCTCCCTCAACATTTCCAATACAATTCTCAAATGCTCCTCATGTTCCTTCTTACTTTTAGAGTATATCAGTATATCATCAATAAATACGATTACAAGAGATCTAGATATGGCTTAAAAATCCCGTTATCAAGCTCATGAACGCAGCAGGGGCATTCGTAAGACGAAAAGACATCACTACAAATTCGTAATGCCCATACCTGGTTCGAAAAGCAGTCTTTGGCACATCCGTTGCCCGTATTTTCAATTGATGATAACCGGCTCTCAAGTCAATCTTAGAGAAGACACACGCACCTTGTAACTTATCGAACAAGTCATCAATGCGAGGAAGAGGATACTTGTTCTTAATAGTTACTTGTTCAACTGCCGGTAGTCTATGCACATCCGAAAACTCCCATCCTCTTCTTCACAAACAAACCGGAGCACACCAAGGAGATGCACTTGGTCTAATGAAGCCTTTGCTCAACAACTCTTGAAGTTGGGCCTTAAACTCTCTTAACTCGCGGGAGCCATTCTATAAGGGGGTATAGAAATGGGGCGAGTGCCCGTTCAAGATCAATGCAGAAGTCAATATCCCTATCCAGTGGCATACCAGGAAGATCTGCAGGGAAACACATCAAAAAACTCACGGACTACCGAAACCGACTCAATCGAAGGTACTTGGTAGTATCATCCCTGAGGTGTGTGCCAAGAAAGCTAAACACCCTTACTAACCATCTTCTTAGCACGAAGAAAGGACACGATGCGAACCGGATTGGAAGTGTAGTCGCCCTCCAACACTAACGGGTCTGTCCCAGGCTTGGCTAACGTCACCATTTTAGCATTACAATCCAAGATCGCAAATTGCGAAGAAAGACAAGTCATACCCAGAATTACATCAAAATCAACCACTTCTAAGATAACCAAATCTATATAAGTGTTACTCCCCAAAAGTCACTAACAAGACCTATACACTTTTCAACTATCACAGACTCACCCACCGGAGTAGTAGAAACACGAATAGGCATGTCAAGTAATTCACAATGTAAATTTAGACCATTAGCAAATGAGGAAGATACATAAGAAAATGTGGATCCAGGATCAAACAATACAGAAGCCATTTAATCACAAACCAGAAGATTACATGTGATAACAACATCAGATGCCTCCGCTTCTGACCGCCCAGGGAAAGCGTAACAATGGGCCCTATCGTTTGTCTGTCTGTTGCCCCTACCATGTTGTAATGTAGTGGCTCCAGTTTGCCCATCACCCCGGCCGTTTTGGTGACCACCATTACCTCGACCACCACGTCCTCCAGAATAACGGCCTCTACCATGACCACCTCTACCTCTAGCTATTGGGTGTCTATAACTCTGTTTTGGACAATTCCTCCTAATATGTCCAGTCTCCCCACATCCATAACACTCTCTAGAGTCAAGCATAGGTCTCTCAGAGAAGTGTTGACCGGTCTTAGGTCGACTCCCAACTACAGTCTGTAGTGAAGATTGAATTGGTCGAACTGAGTAACCTCCGGAGCCCTGTCCTCTAGAGTAAGAACCATTAAAATCACCTCCCTTTCGAAACCTTTTTGATGTCGATGCCATGGTGAATTCATCTGGCTTCACTCCTTCCACCTCTACCACGAAATCTACCACTTCTTGGAAGGATTTTGTCGTAGCCGCTACCTATAAGGCTGAAATCTGCAACTCTGACCTCAACCCCTTCACGAAACGAAGAATCCGCTCTTTTTGACTGAAACAAAGTTGGGTGGCATATCTAGATAGTGCGCGAAACTTAGCCTCATATGCAGTAACCGACATCCTACCTTGCTCTAGACTTAAGAATTCATCTCTTTTCCTATCCCTCAAAGTCCGTGGGATATACTTCTCCATAAACAAGATAGAGAATGATGCCCAAGTCATAGGTGTTGCCTGTGTCGGTTGACACTCAACATGTGATCGCCACCACATTTTGGCATTCCCTTGAAACTGATGAGTCACAAACTCAACACCAAACCGTTCTACTATACCCATTTTGTGTAGTAGCTCATGACAATCAACCAGAAAATCGTAGGCATCCTCAGATTCAGCACCCTTGAAGACTGGAGGTTTCAATTTTAAGAACTTACTGAAAAGTTCATGCTGATCATTTGTCATTATGGGCCCCGTAGTAAGACGAGGAAACGTGCCTATCTCCAATGAGGCATCCATGCGGGGAGCCCCAGCAGCGGCATGTCGCACCTCTGAAACCGGAGGTGTTCGTGCAGAAAACACTGGAGGTGCCTGACCCAGATCAGATAACCCGCTAAGATAAGCAAGAACCTGATTGATCATCTCTGGGGTAGGTTGGGGTGGCAATTCCTCATTTTGCTCTTATTCATTTTCTCCCCCTTCCTCACCCTCTCTTACTACCTCCTCAGTCAGTGGAGGAGTCACCGCCCTAGCATCAGATGGACTAGGTGCTCGTCCTCTTCCTCTAGAGGACGTCCACCACACCTCTACCACGGCCTGTTGCCGCTACTCTCTCCTCCCTCGAGCCACAGCCCAGTGGCTGGCTCAGACGTTTCTTGTCTTGCCGGTGTTGGTGTTGGTGCAGCCGTTGCTCTAGTTCTAACCATCTGCGAAAAGAGTGAAGATGGTCAGATACCAATTTGTATCACCTAGATACCAATTGGATTCAAGTAATAGCACGTAAGAAAGAAAGAAAGAATGGAATTTTCCTAAAGTCTTATAGCCTCTCAAAGAAAAGTAAAGGCGTCCCCCTACCGTTCCTTAAGACTCTACTAGACTCGTTCTTGTGTGATTAGACCAACGAACCTAATGCTCTGATACCATGTTTGTCACGACCCAAAACCGAGCCGCGACTGGCACCCACATTAACCCTCCTATGTGAGCGAACCAACCAATCTAACCCTTATCATTTCAATATAATATCAACAGAAAGTAATGCGGAAGACATAACTCATTAATAAAATCAATTCAATAACTATTATTATCCCCAAAATCTGGAAGTCATCACCACAAGAACATCTATAATCAAATGACTAAACTAAGAGTATTCTAAAAGCTAAAACAAGTAAAAGCTAGTCCATGCCGGAAACTTCAAGGCATCAAGACATGAGGAAGAAGATCCAGTCCAAGCTAGAAGCATTAGCTCACCCTGAATATCCGGTGTGAAGAAGACTTGCTAGAATTGCGCTTGAGTTTAAGATGACGGTACGTTTGCTGCACTCCACAAATAAAAAAGAAGAACACATAAAAGTAGGGGGTCAGTACAAACACGGGTACTGAGTAGATATCATCGGCCAACTCAAAATAGAAGACAATATATATCAAGTAATATTATAAAACCAACTACAATACTCAACATGTAGCAACAACAAGTACTATATCATTAACAATTACCATCAAGTTCACACATGAGGACTCAAGCCTCAATACCATACTCATTTGGGGATTAGATTCATTAGATTGAGTATAATAGCATCTTTCAAGATTCATTATCTTTATTTCTCTTGTGTCGGTACGTGACACTCCGCTCCCTCATATTCTTTATTCCTCTTGTGTCGGTACGTGACACTCCGATCCCCTACTACTATGTGTCAGAACGTGACACTCCGATCCCCTAAATCTACGTGTCGGTTCGTGACACCCGATCCCCTTAATCTACGTGTCGGTTCATGACACCCGATCTCCTAAATCTACGTGTCAGTTCTTGACACCCGATCCTCTAAATCTACGTGACAGTTCGTGACACACGGTCCCCCTAATACTACGTGTCGGTTCGTGACACCCGATCCCTTAATTCTATGTGTCGGAACGTGACACTCCGATCCACTTATCTCATTTTATCAATTCATCAAGCCTTCTCTCATACCAAGGCATAATCAATCTCATTACTTTTAGTTCATCAAGCCTTCTCTCATACCAAGGAATTATCATTAACAAAGAGATTAGGGTTTTGCAAGATTTGGGATTCAATAACTTCATCATGCTTATATAATCACAATTATATAATCACATTCATGCAAGCATACAGTTAAGCACATAGAAGGGTTTACAATACTATCAATACATATCATTCGCTATTAAGAGTTTACAAGAAATATCGTAAAGGAAACCATAACCTACCTCCACCGAAGATTAGTGATCAAGCAAACAAATTCCAAAGCTTTTTGTTTTCCTCTCGTTCGATCCTCTCTCTATCGTTCTATCCTCCCTTTCTCTTTGTTCTTTCTATTTTCTTATTCAAACCCTCTTTCTTTTACCCTAATTAGCATATAATTAAGAATAAAAGATGGCAATAATAACCCACTAATTAACTTAAGGTTACCTCTTTTAACCCCTAAGTAATTAGAATTATTAACCTTATCCCTCTATCTTTATAATTAAAGTAGGAATAGTCCAAAACGTCCCTTAAAACGTGTAAAGAAATCCGACCTAGACTGGGATTACGCAACCTGTGACGGCCCATCGTGCCTGCGACGGTCCGTCCTGCAGGTCGTCGCAAAGTTCAGAGACTGGATTTCCACTGAAGAATCTGTGACGGTCTGTCACGCTTGTGACGGTCCGTCATGCCTGTGAAGGTCCGTCCTGCCATTCCGTCACGAAATTCAGAGAGTCGATTTTCAGTACCTAATTTCAGAATTTCCAAGTGTTTTGAAACAAGACCCTGCGACGGTCCGTCGTGTCCATGACGGTCCGTCGTGGGGTCCGTCGTCTCAGCCAGTTTTTCCAGAAATAAAATCTGTTGATCAAAACGACTATACAGGTCATTACAGATGCTCCATCACATCGAAAAATCTAGGTGGAAGAATCTTCTCCAACTTATTCGTAATTACAGGAATATTCTGATCCATCTGAACTAGGTTGTCTTCCCTTAACGTATTAGAACACAAGTCCTTGAAGAACAAACTGATTTCAGTCATAGGTTTCCAAATTCTATCAGGCAAGACACTAAATGCAACGGGGAGTAATGTTTCCATGAAGACATCACAATCATGACTTTTCATACAATGTAATTTTCCATGCTCCATATCAACACATTTTCCTAAATTTGAAGCATGTCCAGCAGGCATCTTAAGTTGCTCGACCCATTCACAAATTTTTACGCTTTTGATCCCTTGTAAATGAGTAACTAGCCTTAGGCTTGAAGAACTTGTTGTTCTGTTTCTCTTGCAACCATAGCTCTTTTCGCCTGCAATATTCAGGTAAGTCCATTCTAGCTTTAACACTATCTTTTGTCTTGCCAGTGACATCGATTACTGTGTTAAATAAATTATCAAAGTAATTTTTTTCAATATGCATGACATCAAGATTATGTCGAAGAAGATTGTCCTTCCAATACGGTAACTCCCAGAATATGCTTTGTTTTGTCCAGTTATGTGCAACACCATATCCATCAAATTTATAGGGTTGTTCTTTTGCAACCTTTGAAAGTTTTGAACCCCTCCCAAAACTTGTTCTCCAGTTAGATTGGAGGAGGATAACCTTGTTCAAGAGAATTCTTTCTGAATGCATTTTTCATGCGCCTAAACTCATGATCCATTGGCAAGAACTGTCGATGACAGTCAAACCAAGAATTTTTACGACCATGTTTCAAAGTGAATGATTTAGTATTTTCCATACAATAAGGACAAGCTAACTTTCCCGCTTTCATCCACCCTGACAACATTCCATATGCTGGAAAATTATTAATAGTCCACATTAAGGCAGCCTGCAAATTAAAATTCTGCTTAAGAGACACATCAAATGTTTCAACCCCTTGAACCCACAATTGTTTCAACTCATCAATCAAAGGTTGCAAGTATACATCAATCAATACTTTTGGATTTCGAGGGCCATGAATGACACAATTGAGAAATATATATGGACTGGTCATACACATCTCGGGTGGAAGATTATATGGTGTTAAAAATACAGGCCAACAAGAATATGGTGCAGCAGAAACAGAATGTGGCGTGAATCCATCTGAACATAAACCCAATCTAATGTTACGTGGTTCAGCTGCGAATTGTGGATGTGTTCTATCAAAATGCTTCCAAGCCTATCCATCGGATGGATGACACATAACTCCAGGTGGTCTTCTATGTTCATGGTGCCATCTCATAAGGAGCAGATCATTAGACGCATACAACCTCTTTAACCTTGGCATAAGAGGTAAGTACGCATTGCCTAATAGGAACTTTCTTCCCACTAGCTATCTGCTTATAACGACATTTTTCCACAAAACTTACACGATTCTAGATCTTATCATCCTTATAGTATAACATGCAACCATTTTCACAACAATGAATTCTCATCGATGACATTCTAACTTTGATACCAACTTTTTGGCCTTATAGAATTATCAGGTATCTCTAGATTTGGGTCAACTAAATCATGAATAAGGTCAATCACAGAGTCCATTGCCCCTTGAGGAACATTCCAATCTGATTTCAACTTAATTATCTAACCGCAATAGACAACTGTGAGTGTGGACTCCCCTCATATAAAGGCCGACTTGCAGATTCTAATTGTTCAAAGAAAATTTTACTTTCAACATTAGGAGCTTCTTCACCTTGATTAGCAAAATCAAAATCAGAATGCACACCAAAAGCATCTTGAACCATGTCATCAATTCTATAATTTTGTGCATTAGAATTCACATGACTACTACTTTCACCAGGAACATAATGTTGGAATACATCAAAGTTATTATCAATTTCTCCATGACTAGTCCACATAATGTATTCTTTTTTAAACCCATTTCGATAGATATGAAGCTCAACAGCTTCTGGTTTTTCATAATTCAAACATTGACATTTATTACAAGGACACTTAATCATACCACTACGTTGAAAAGGATCTAATGTCTTTACATACTCCACAAAACCAATGACACCTTCTACAAACTCAGGTCTTAGCCCCATTCGACCAAAATTAGTCATATTATACATCCAACTACGATCCATCTACATAAGAATCATAAATTAAATTTGTCAAGCACTAACACAATAGTTACAAATTTAACTTATTAACCAACTTATTGAATTTCTAAGTCTAATTATCTAGTTTTAACTAAATTCTAATAATATAGTAACAAGTTTAACCTATTAACTAACCTGTAACGACCTGTTTAGTCGTTTTGAGCAGTAGATTTTATTTCTAGAAAAATTGGCTGAGACGACGGACCCCACGACGGACCGTCGCAGGGTCTCGTTTCAAAACACTTAGAAATTCTGAAATTGGGTACTGAAAATAGACTCTCTGAACTTCGTGACGGAATGGCATGACGGACCGTCACAGATTCTTAAATAAAATTGAGTCTCTTAACTCTGTGACGCAGCAGCAGGACGGACCGTCGCAGGCACGATGGCCTGTCACAGACTGCGTAATCCCAGTCCGGGTCGGATTTCTTTACACGTTTTAAGGGACGTTTTGGACTATTCCTACTTTAATTATAAAGTTAGAGGGTTATGTATTATAAGTTTAATTACTTGGGGGTTAAAAGAGGTAACCTTAAGTTAATTAGTAGGTTATTAATGCCATCTTTTAAACCTAATTATATACTAATTAGGGTAAAAGAAAGAGGGTTTGAATAAGAAAATAGAAAGAGCAAGAGAGAGGGAGAGTCAATCGAACGAAAGAGGAGAAGAAACGCTGCTTGAGAAATTGCTTGCTTGATCAATTCTTCGGTGGATGTAGGTTATGTTTTTTTCTTACGATATTCATTGTAAAACTCTTAATAGCGAATGATATGTATTGATAATATTGTAAACCCTACTATGTGCTTGATTTGTATGCTTGCATGAATATGGTTAATAATTGTGATTATATTAAGCATGATGAAGCTATTGAATTCCCAAATCTTGATAAAAACCTAATCTCTTGTTAATGATGAGGCCTTGGTATAAAAGAAGGCATGCTGAACTAAAGTAATGAGATTGATGATGCCTTGGTAAGAAAGAAGGCTTGATGAATTGATAGAAGGAGATTAGGGGATCGGAGTGTCACGTTCTGACACATAGAATTAAGGGATCGGGTGTCACGAACCGACACGTAGTATTAGGGGGACCGGGTGTCACGAACCGACAAGTAGATTTAGGGGATCGGGTGTCACGAACTGACACGTAGATTTAGGGGATCGGGTGTCACGAACCGACACGTAGATTTAGGGGATCGGAGTGTCACGTTCTGACACATAGTAGTAGGGGATCGGAGTGTCACGTACCGACACAAGAGGATAAAAGATGAATGAGGGAGTGGAGTGTCACGTACCGACACAAGAGAAATAAAGATAATGAATCTTGAAAGATGTTAATATACTCAATCTAATGAATCTAATTCCCAAATGAGTATGGTATTGAGGCTTGAGTCCTCATGTGCGAACTTCACGGTAATTGTTAATGATATAGTACTTCTTGTTGCTACATGTTGAGTATCATAGTTGATTTTATAATATTACTTGATATATATTGTCTTCTATTTCGAGTTGGCCGATTATATCTACTCAGTACCCGTGTTTTGTACTGACCCCTACTTTTATGTTTTCTTCTTTGTATTTGTGGAGTGCAGCGAACGTGCCGTCGTCCTCGACTCAACAGTAATTCAAGCTAGTCTTTACTACATCGGAAATTCAGGGTGAGCTAATGCTTCTATCTTGGACTGGATCTTCTTCTTCAAGTCTTGATGCCTTGAACTTCGGGCATGGACTAGCTTCTTATGTATTTTTGGCTTCGTAGACATTTTTAGTTAGTAATTTGATCGTAGATGTTCTTGTGATGATGACTTCCAGATTTTGGGAAATAATAGTTATTGAATTGGTTTTTATTAATGAGGTTAAGTCTTCCGCATTATTTTCTGTTGATATATGTTTAAATGATAAGGGTTAGATTGGTTGGTTCGCTCACATAGGAGGGTAAATGTGGGTGCCAATCGCGGCTCGATTTTTGGGTCGTGACAAACTTGGTATATGAGCATTAGGTTCGTTGGTCTCATCACACAAGAACGAGTCTAGTAGAGTCTTAAGGAACGGTAGGGGGACGCCTTTACTTTTCTTTGAGAGGCTATAAGACTTCAGGAAAATTCCATTCTTTCTTTCTTCTTTCGTGCTATTACTTGAATCCAATTGGTATCTAGGTGATACAAATTGGTATCTGACCATCTTCACTCTTCTCGCAGATGGTTAGAACTAGAGCAACGACTGCACCAACACCGACAAGACAATAAACATCTGAGCCAGCCATTGGGGCTGTGGCTCGAGGAAGAACAGCGGCAAGATGCCGTGGTAGAGGTCGTGGGAGGACGTCCTCTAGAGGAAGAGGACAAGCACCTAGCTCATCTGATGCTAGGGCGGTGACTCCTCCACCGACTGAGGAAGTACTGAGAGAGGGTGAGGAAGGGCAGAATGAACAAGTGCAGAATGAGGAATTGCCACCCCAACCTACCCCAGAGATGATCAATCAGGTTCTTGCTTATCTTAGCGGGTTATCTGATCAGGGTCAGGCACCCCTAGTGTTTTTTGCACCAACACCTCCAGTTTCAGAGGTACGACATGCAGCTGCTGGGGCTCCCCGCATGGATGCCTCATTGGACATAGGCACGTTTCCACGTCTGACTACTGGGCCTATTATGACAAATGAAAAGCATGAACTTTTCAGTAAGTTCTTGAAATTGAAACCTCCAGTCTTCAAGGGTGCTGAATCTGAGGATGCTTACGATTTTCTGGTTGACTGTCATGAGCTACTACACAAGATGGGTATAGTAGAAGGGTTTGGTGTTGAGTTCGTGAGTTATCAGTTTCAAGGGAGCGCCAAAATGTGGTGGCGGTCACATGTTGAGTGTCAACCAACAGAGGCACCACCTATAACTTTGGCCTCATTCTCTAGCTTGTTTATGGAGAAGTATATCCCCCGGACTTTGAGGGATAGGAAAAGGGATGAGTTCTTTAGCTTAGAGCAAGGTAGGATGTTGGTCAATGCATATGAGGCTAAGTTTCGTGCATTATCCAGGTATGCCACCCAACTTTGTTTCAGTCCACAAGAGCAGATTCGTCGCTTTGTGAAGGGGTTGAGGTCAGAGTTACGGATTTCGGCCTTACAGGTGGCAGCTACGGCAAAATCCTTCCAAGAAGTGGTAGACTTCGTGATAGAGGTGGAAGGAGTGAAGCCCGATGACTTCACCTCGACATCGACATCAAAAAGGTTTCTAAAGGGAGGTGAGTTTAATGGTTCCTACTCTAGAAGACAGAGTTCCGGAGGTTACTCAGTTCGACCCATTCAGTCTTCACTACAGACTGTAGTCAGGGGTCCACCACAGACCGGTCAACACTTCTCTGAGAGACCTATGCTTGACTCTAGAGAGTGTTATGGATGTGGGGAGACTGGACATATTAGGAGGAATTGTCTAAAACAGAGCTATAGACCCCCAATAACTAGTTGTAGAGGTGGTCATGGTAGAGGCCGTTATTCTGGAGGACGTGGTGGTCGAGGTAATGGTGGTCACCAAAACGGCCAGGGTGATGGGAAAACAGGAGCCACTACATCACAACATGGTAGGGGCAACGGACAAACAAACGAAAGGGCCCATTGTTATGCTTTCCCTGGGAGATCGGAGGCGGAGACATCTGATGCTGTCATCACAGGTAATCTTCTGGTTTGTGATTGCATGGCTTCTGTATTGTTTGATCCTGGATCCACATTTTCTTATATATCTTCCTCATTTGCTAATGGTTTAAATTTACATTGTGAATTACTTCATATGCCTATTCGTGTTTCTACTCCGGTGGGTGAGTTTGTGGTAGTTGAAAAGGTATATAGGTCTTGTTTAGTGAACTTTGTGGGGAGCAACACTTATGTAGATTTGTTTATCTTAGAAATGGTTGATTTTGATGTAATTCTTGGTATGACTTGGCTTTCTTCGCAATTTGCGATCTTGGATTGTAATGCTAAAATGGTGACGTTAGCCAAGCCTGGGACAGATCCGTTAGTGTGGGAGGGTGACTACACTTCCAATCCGGTGCGTATCATCTCCTTTCTTCGTGCTAAGAAAATGGTTAGTAACGGGTGTCTAGCTTTCTTGGCCCATCTCATGGATGACACTACCCAAGTACCTTCGATTGAGTCGGTTTCGGTAGTCCGTGAGTTTTTGGATGTGTTCCACGCAGATCTTCCTAGTATGCCACCAGATAGGGATATTGACTTCGGTATCGATCTTGAACCGGGCACTCGCCCCATTTCTATACCCCCTTATAGAATGGCTCCCGCGGAGTTAAGAGAGTTAAAGGCTCAACTTCAAGAGTTGTTGAGCAAAGGCTTCATTATACCAAGTGCATCTCCTTGGGGTGCTCCGGTTTTGTTTGTGAAGAAGAAGGATGGGAGTTTTCGGATGTGCATAGACTATAGACAACTGAATAAGGTAACTATTAAGAACAAGTATCCTCTTCCTCGCATTGATGACTTGTTCGATCAGTTACAAGGTGCTTGTGTCTTCTCTAAGATTGACTTGAGATCCGGTTACCATCAATTGAAAATACGGGCAACGGATGTGCCAAAGACTGCTTTTCGAAAATATGGATTTTTAAGCCATATTTGGATCTTTTTGTGACCGTATTTATTGATGATATACTGATATACTCTAAAAGTAAGAAGGAACATGAGGAACATTTGAGAATTATATTAGAAATTTGAGGGAGAAAAAGCTTTACGCCAAGTTCTCTAATGTGAGTTTTGGCTAGATGCATTGTCCTACTTGGGGCACGTAGTTTCTAGGATGGAGTGATGGTGGATCCTTCTAAGATTGAGACAGTGAAGAATTGGGTAAGACCTACTAATGTGTCAGAAATAACGAGCTTTGTTGGGTTAGCTAGCTACTACCGCCGATTTGTCAAGGGATTCTCTTCTATTGCTTCCCAATTGACGAACTTGACTAAGCAGAATGTTCCATTTGTATGGTCGGATGAGTGCGAAGAAAGCTTTAAGAAACTCAAGACTTTGTTGACTACCGCACCTATCCTTACCTTGCCAGTGGAGGGTAAGAACTTCATTGTTTATGGTGATGCATCCTATTCGGGTTTGGGTGCAGTGCTGATGCAAGAGAAGAATGTAATTGCTTATGCTTCAAGACAATTAAAGGTGCATGAACGTAACTATCTGACCCATGATTTGGAATTGGCCGCGGTAGAATTCGCATTAAAGCAATGGAGGCATTATTTATATGGGGTTAAGTGTGAAGTTTATACGGATCATCGTAGCCTACAGTATGTCTTTACTCAGAAAGATTTGAACTTGGGACAAAGGAGATGGATGGAACTACTGAAGGACTACGATATCACTATTTTGTATCATCCGGGGAAGGCGAATGTTGTGGCAGATGCTTTAAGTAGAAAGGCGAGAAGCATGGGAAGTCTAGCTCACTTGCAAGCTTCTAGACGCCCATTGGCTAGAGAGGTTCAGATTGTGGCTAATGACCTTATGAGGTTAGGAGTAAATGAGAAGGGAGGATTGTTAGGTTGTGTGGAGGCAAGATCTTCCTTCCTTTACAAAATCAAGGGAAAGCAGTTTAATGATGAGAAATTGATCCGGATCCGAGATAAAATATCGCCAGGAGAGGCTAAAGAAGAAACAATCGATGAGGAAGGTGTGTTGAGGATTAAGGGAAGGGTATGTGTACCCCGCATCGATGATTTGATAAACATTATTCTGACAGAGGCTCATTGTTCAAGGTATTCTATACATCCGGGTGCAACCAAGATGTATCGTGAACTAAAGCAACACTTTTGGTGGGGTAGAATGAAGCGTGACATTGTTGACTTTATTGCCAAATATCCAAACTGTCAACAAGTAAAGTATGAACCCTAGAGGCACGGAGGAACACTTCAGAGAATGCCCATTCCTGAATGGAAATGGGAGAGAATCGCAATGGACTTCGTGGTTGGTCTTCCAAAGACAATGGGTAAGTATGCCTCCATTTGGGTGATTGTCGATAGGTTTACTAAGTCTGCTCATTTCATTCCGGTCAATGTGACTTACAATGCCGAAAAGTTAGCCAAGATCTATATCTCAGAAATCGTTCGATTGCATGGAGTTCCACTCTCCATTATATCAGATAGAGGTACGAAGTTTACCTCTAAGTTTTGGAAAACATTGCATGCTGAATTGGTTACTAGGTTGGACCTTAGTACTGCATTTCACCCTCAGACCGATGGTCAGTCTGAGCGAACGATTCAAGTGTTGGAGGATATGCTTCGTGCATATGTGATAGAATTTGGTGGTCATTGGGATAACTTTCTACCCTTAGCGGAGTTTTCATACAATAATAGCTATCACTCAAGCATTGATATGGCTCCATTTGAAGCATTGTATGGTAGGAGATGTAGGTCTCCCATTGGGTGGTTTGATGCATTTGAGGTTAGACCTTGGGGTACTGACCTTTTGAGGGATTCGGTAGAGAAAGTGAAATCTATTCAAGAAAAGCTTCTAGCGGCGCAAAGTAGGCAAAAAGAATATGCAGATCGAATGGTTTGAGACTTAGAGTTCATGGAGGGTGAACAAGTCTTGTTGAAGGTTTCGCCCATGAAAGGGGTGATGCGGTTTGGTAAAAGAGGTAAACTAAGACCAAGGTATATTGGTCCCTTTGAAGTACTTAAGCGTGTAGGGGAGGTGGCTTATGAGTTAGCCTTGCCTCCAGGGCTGTCCGGAGTGCATCCGGTATTTCATGTGTCTATGTTGAAAAGATACCATGGGGATGGAAACTACATTATCCGTTGGGATTCAGTTTTGCTTGATGAGAATTTGTCTTATGAGGAGGAGCCTGTTGCTATTTTGGATAAAGAAGTTCGCAAGTTGAGGTCAAGAGAGATTGCATCCATCAAGGTGCAATGGAAGAATCGACCGGTTGAAGAAGCCACTTGGGAGAAGGAGGTAGATATGCAAGAAAGATACCCCCATTTGTTTAATGATTCAGGTACTCCTTCTCACCCTTGTTTTTCTTCTTGTGATCGTTTGAGGACGAACGATGGGTAAATTGGTATCTATTGTAACGACCTGTTTAGTCATTTTGAGCAGCAGATTTTATTTCTGGAAAAATTGGCTGAGACGACAGACCCCACGACGGAACGTCATGGGCACTACGGACCGTCGCAGGGTCTCATTTCAAAACACTTAGAAATTCTGAAATTGGGTACTGAAAATCGACTCTCTGAACATCGTGACGGAATGGCAGGACGGACCGTCACAGGTGTGACGGACCGTCACAGATTCTTTAATAAAATTGAGTCTCTGACATCTGTGACGGAGCAGCAGGACGGACCGTCGCAGGCACGACGGCCCGTCACAAACTGCGTAATCCCAGTCCGGGTCGGATTTCTTTACACGTTTTAAGGGACGTTTTGGACTATTCCTACTTTAATTATAAAGTTAGAGGGTTAAGGATTATAAGTTTAATTACTTGGGGGTTAAAAGAGGTAACCTTAAGTTAATTAGTGGGTTATTAATGCCATCTTTTAAACTTAATTATATACTAATTAGGGTAAAAGAAAGAGGGTTTGAATAAGAAAATAGAAAGAGCAAGAGAGAGGGAGAGTCGATCGAACGAAAGAGGAGAAGAAATGCTGCTTGGGAAATTGCTTGCTTGATCAATTCTTCGGTGGAGGTAGGTTATGGTTTTCTCTTACGATATTTGTAGTAAAACTCTTAATAGCGAATGATATGTATTGATAATATTGTAAACCCTACTATGTGCTTAATTTGTATGCTTGCATGAATGTGATTAATAATTGTGATTATATTAAGCATGATGAAGCTATTGAATCCCAAATCTTGATAAAAACCTAATCTCTTGTTAATGATGAGGCCTTGGTATAAAAGTAGGCATGATGAACTAAAGTAATGAGATTGATGATGCCTTGGTAAGAAAGAAGGCTTGATGAATTGATATAAGGAGATTAGGGGATCGGAGTTTCACGTTCCGACACATAGAATTAAGGGATCGGGTGTCACGAACCGACACGATGTATTAGGGGGACCGGGTGTAACAAACCGACACGTATATTTAGGGGATCGGGTGTCACGAACCGACACGTAGATTTAGGGGATCGGGTGTCATGAACCGACACGTAGATTTAGGGGATCGGAGTGTCACGTTCCGACACATAGTAGTAGGGGATCGGAGTGTCACGTACCGACACAAGAGGATTAAAGATGTATGAGGGAGCGGAGTGTCACTTACCGACACAAGAGAAATAAAGATAATGAATCTTGAAAGATGTTAATATACTCAATCTAATGAATCTAATTCCCAAATGAGTATGGTATTGAGGCTTGAGTCCTCATGTGCGAACTTGACGGTAATTGTTAATGATATAGTACTTGTTGTTGCTATATGTTGAGTATTATAGTTGATTTTATAATATTACTTGATATATATTGTCTTCTATTTCGAGTTGGCCGACGATATCTACTCAGTACCCGTGTTTTGTACTGACCCCTACTTTTATGTTTTCTTCTTTGTATTTGTGGAGTGCAGCAAACGTGTCGTCGTCTTCGACTCAACAGTAATTCAATGCAATCTTTACTACATCGGAAATTCAGGGTGAGCTAATGCTTCTAGCTTGGACTGGATCTTCTTCTTCAAGTCTTGATGCCTTGAACTTCCGGCATGGACTAGCTTCTTATGTATTTTTGGCTTCTTAGACATTTTTAGTTAGTAATTTGATCGTACATGTTCTTGTGATGATGACTTCCAGATTTTGGGAAATAATAGTTATTGAATTGGTTTTCATTAATGAGTTTAAGTCTTCTGCATTATTTTCTGTTGATATATGTTGAAATGATAAGGGTTAGATTGGTTGGTTCGCTCAATAGGAGGGTAAATGTGGGTGCCAGTCGCGTCTCGGTTTTTGGGTCGTGACATAACTTAACAAATTTCTAAGTTTAATTAGTTTAGTTTAACTTAATACTAACACGATAGTTACAAACTTAACAAATAATTAATTCTAAAATTTAAAACTAAGTGTCAACACTAGATGGACACAAATTGATTTTCAAAAGAAAATCAATTTTGTCATCAATAGGATCAACTAGTGTTGGTACTTATGCTTAACAAATAATTATTTTTAAAATATAAAGCTATGTGTCAACACTAGATGGACACAAATTGATTTTTTCAAAAGGAAATTAATTTTGTCAGCAATAGGATCAACTAGTGTTGGTACTTATGCTTAACAAATAATTATTTCTAAAATTTAAAGCTAAGTGTCAGCACTAGATGGAGACAAATTGATTTTCAAAAGAAAATCAATTTTGTCATCAATAGGATCAACTAGTGTTGGTACATATGCTTAACAAATAATTATTTCTAAAATTTAAAGTTAAGTGTCAACACTAGATGGACACAAATTGATTTTCAAAAGAAAATCAATTTTGTCATCAATAGGATCAACTAGTGTTGGTACATATGCTTAACAAATAATTATTTCTAAAATTTAAAGCTAAGTGTCAACACTAGATGGACACAAATTGATTTTCATAAGAAAAATCAATTTTATCATCAATAGGATCAACTAGTGTTGGTACTTATGCTTAAAAATAATTATTTCTAAAATTAAAGCTAAGTGTTCAACACTAGATGGACACAAATTGATTTTCAAAAGAAAATCAATTTTGTCATCAATAGGATCAACTAGTGTTGGTACTTATGCTTAACAAATAATTATTTCTAAAATTTAAAGCTAAGTGTCAACACTAGATGGACACAAATTGATTTTCAAAAGAAAATCAATTTTGTCATCAATAGGATCAACTAGTGTTGGTACTTATGCTTAACAAATAATTATTTCTAAAATTTAAAGCTAAGTGTCAACACTAGATAAACACAAATTGATTTTCAAAAGAAAAATCAATTTTATCATCAATAGGATCAACTAGTGTTGGTACTTATGCTTAACAAATAATTATTTCTAAAATTTAAAGCTAAGTGTAAACACTAGATGGACACAAATTGATTTTCAAAAGAAAATCAATTTTGTCATCAATAGGATCAACTAGTGTTGGTACTTATGCTTAACAAATAATTATTTCTAAAATTTAAAGCTAAGTGTCAACACTAGATGGACACAAATTGATTTTCAAAAGAAAAATCAATTTTATCATCAATAGGATCAACTAGTGTTGGTACTTATGCTTAACATATAATTATTTCTAAAATTTAAAGCTAAGTGTCAACACTAGATGGACACAAATTGATTTTCAAAAGAAAATCAATTTTGTCATCAATAGGATCAACTAGTGTTGGTACTTATTCTTAACAAATAATTATTTTTAAAATTTAAAGCTAAGTGTCAACACTAGATGGACACAAATTGATTTTCAAAAGAAAATTAATTTTGTCATCAATAGGATCAACTAGTGTTGGTACTTATGCTTAACAAATAATTATTTCTAAAATTTAAAGCTAAGTGTCAACACTAGATGGACACAAATTGATTTTCAAAAGAAAATCATTTTGTCATCAATAGGATCAACTAGTGTTGGTACTTATGCTTAACAAATAATTATTTCTAAAATTTAAAGCTAAGTGTCAACACTAGATGGACACAAATTGATTTTCAAAAGAAAATCAATTTTATCATCATAGGATCAACTAGTGTTGGTACTTATGCTTAACATATAATTATTTCTAAAATTTAAAGCTAAGTGTCAACACTAGATGGACACAAATTGATTTTCAAAAGAAAATCATTTTGTCATCAATAGGATCAACTAGTGTTGGTACTTATGCTTAACAAATAATTATTTCTAAAATTTAAAGCTAAGTGTCAACACTAGATGGACACAAATTGATTTTCAAAAGAAAATTAATTTTGTCATCAATAGGATCAACTAGTGTTGGTACATATGCTTAACAAATAATTATTTCTAAAATTTAAAGCTATGTGTCAGCACTAGATGGACACAAATTGATTTTCAAAAGAAAATCAATTTTGTCATCAATAGGATCAACTAGTGTTGGTACTTATGCTTAACAAATAATTATTTCTAAAATTTAAAGCTTAGTGTCAACACTAGATGGACACAAATTGATTTTCAAAAGAAAATTAATTTTGTCATCAATAGGATCAACTAGTGTTGGTACTTATGCTTAACAAATAATTATTTCTAAAATTTAAAGCTAAGTGTCAACACTATATGGACACAAATTGATCTTCAAAAGAAAATCAATTTTGTCATCAATAGGATCAACTAGTGTTGGTACTTATGCTTAACAAATTATTATTTCTAAAATTTAAAGCTAAGTGTCAACACTAGATGGACACAAATTGATTTTCAAAAGAAAATCAATTTTGTCATCAATAGGATCAACTAGTATTGGTACTTATGCTTAACAAGTAATTATTTCTAAAATTTAAAGCGAAGTGTCAACACTAGATGGAGACAAATTGATTTTCAAAAGAAAATCAATTTTGTCATCAATAGGATCAACTAGTGTTGGTACTTATGCTTAATAAGTAATGATAGGAACACTTTGTTTTTATTATGTTTCAGAATATTCAAAATTATATATTGTATATCAACTTGCAATATATCAAATTAAGTAAACATTCATGCAATGAAAAATAATCAAATAGTACATGGCCTAAGTTTCAGTACTTTCCTGGGGAACATTTCGTGAGTGTTTTCCTGCTTAATTATAAATGAGTTTCTTATTGAGTATTAATTTTCAATATCTTTGATATCATTGAGATCCTTAAATTAGTCATAATTAGGTCAAAAGATTTTCCTCATAGTCACCTTTTTTTCATGTTTACTTGGTGCTTGAAAGAACATTTTTCAGCTTATTAGACCAAGGTAGTATCACTGTAACGACCTGTTTAGTCGTTTTGAGCAGCAGATTTTATTTCTGGAAAACTGGCTGAAATGACGAACCGTCGCAAGGTCTCGTTTCAAAACACTTAGAAATTCTGAAATTAGGTACTGAAAATCGACTCTCTAAACTTCGTGACGGAAGTGCAGGACGGACCGTCGTAGTCACGACGGGCCGTCACAGACTCTCTAAGAAAATTGAGTCCATGACGAACGTGCGTGACGGATCGTCGCAGGCACGATGGCCCGTCACAGGTTGCGTAGTCCCAGTCTGGGTCGGATTTCTTTACACGTTTTAAGGGACGTTTTGGACTATTCCTACTTTAATTATAAAGTTAGAGGGTTAAGGTTAATAAGTCTAATTACTTGGGGGTTAAAAGAGGTAACCTTAAGTTAATTAGTGGGTTGTTATTGCGATCTTTCATTCTTAATTATATGTTAATTAGGGTAAAAGAAAGAGGATTTGAATAAGAAAATAGAAAGAACAAGAGAGAGAGAGAATTGAACGAGAAAGAGAGGAACAAAGAGGATAGCAGAACTTGGGAATTTCTTGCTTGATCACTACTCTTCGGTCGAGGTAGGTTATGGTTTTCACACTATTCGTAGTAACTCTTAATAGCGAATGATATGTGTTAGTAATATTGTAAACCCTTCTATATGCTTAATTGTATGCTTGCATGAATATGATTATGAAATTGTGAATAAATAAGCATGATGAAGCTATTGAATCCCAAATCTTGAAAAGGAACCCTAATCTACTTTGTTAATGATGATGCCTTGGTATAAAAGAAGGCTTGATGAACGAAAGTGGTGAGATTAGGGGATCGGGTGCCACGTTCCGGTACCAGGATAGAGATAGAGGATCGGGTGCCACGTTCCGGTACCAGGATAGAATGAGGATCGGAGTGTCACGTTCCGACACCAGGATAGTATATGGATCGGGTGACACGTTCCGGTACCAGGATAGAATGAGGATATCGTGTCACGTTCCGACACCAGGATAGTATATGGATCGGGTGCCACGTTTCGGTACCCGGATAGAATGAGGATCGGAGTGTCACGTTCCGACACGGGATAGTATATGGATCGGGTGCCACGTTCCTGTACCAGGATAGAATGAGGATCGGAGTGTCACGTTCCGACACCAGGATAGTATATGGAGCGGAGTGTCACGTACCGACACGAGGGGAATAAACGTAATGAATCTTGAAAGATGCTAATATACTCACTTTAATGAATCTAATTCCCAAATGAGTATGGTATTGAGGCTTGAGTCCTCATGTGTGAACTTGACGGTAATTGTCAATGATATAGTACTTGTTGTTGCTACATGATGAGTATCATAGTTGATTTAATGATATTGCTTAATATATATTGTCTTCTATTTTGAGTTGGCCGATGATATCTACTCAGTACCCCTGCTTTGTACTGACCCCTACTTTTATGTTTTCTTCTTTGTATTTGTGGCGTGCAGCAAACGTGCCGTCCTCTTCGACCCAGCAGTAATTCAAGCCAGTCTTTACTACATCGGAAATTCAAGGTGAGCTAATGCTTCTATCTTGGACTGGATCTTCTTCTTCAAGTCTTGATGCCTTGAACTTCCGGCATGGACTAGCTTCTTATGTATTTTTTTTTAGCTTTTTAGAATACTCTTAGATAGTAATTTGATCATAGATGTTCTTGTGGTGATGACTTCAAGATTTTGAGAATAATAATAGTAATAATAGTTATTGATTTGACTTTATTAATGAGTTAAGTCTTCCGCATTACGTTCTGTTGATATATGTTGAAATGTTAAGGTTTAGATTGGTTGGTTCGCTCACATAGGAGGGTAAATGTGGGTGCCAGTCGCGGCTCGGTTTTTCGGTCGTGACAAAACTTGGTATTAGAGCATTAGATTCGTTGGTCTCATCACACAAGAACAGGTCTAGTAGAGTCTTAAGGAACGGTAGGGGGACGCCTTTACTTTTCCTTGAGAGGCTATAAGACTTTAGGAAAATTCCACTCTTTCTTTCTTCTTTCGTGCTATTACTTGAATCCAATTGGTATCTAGATGATACAAATTGGTATCTGACCATCTTCACTCTTTTCGCAGATGGTTAGAACTAGAGCAACGACCGCACCAACACCGGCCAGACAAGAAACATCTGAGCCAGCCACTGGGGCTGTGGCTCGAGCGAGAACAACGGCAAGAGGCCGTGGTAGAGGTCGTGGGAGGACGTCCTCTAGAGGAAGAGGACGAGCACCTAGCCCATCTGATGATAGGGCAGTGACTCCTCCACCGTCTGAGGAAGTAGTAAGAGAAGGGGAGGATGGGGAGAATGAACAAGTGCAGAATGAGGAAATGCCACCCCAACCTACCCCAGAGATGATCAATCAGGTTCTGGCTTATCTTAGCAGGTTATCTGATCAGGGCCAGACACCCCCAGTGTTTTCTGCACATGCACCTCAGGTTCAGGAGGTACAACATGCGGCTACTATGGCTCCCCGCATGGATGCCTCATTGGAGATAGACACGTTTCCTCGTCTGACTACGGGGCCCATAATGACAAATGATAAGCATGAACTTTTCAGTAAGTTCTTGAAATTGAAACCTCCAGTCTTCAAGGTTGCGGAATCTGAGGATGCTACGATTTTTCTGGTTGACTGTCATGAGCTACTACACAAGATGGGTAGTAATAGTAGACGGTTGGTGTTGAGTTCGTGAGTTATCAGTTTCAAGGGAACGCCAAAATGTGGTGGCGGTCACATGTTGAGTGTCAACCAACAGAGGCACCACCTATGACTTGAGCCTCATTCTCTAGCTTGTTTATGGAGAAGTATATCCCCCGGACTTTGAGGGATAGGAAAAGGGATGAGTTCTTGAGCCTAGAGCAAGGTAGGATGTCGGTCAATGCATATGAGGCTAAGTTTCGTGCATTATCCAGTTATGCCACTCAACTTTGCTTCAGTCCACAAGAGCGGATTCCCGGTTGTGAAGGGGTTGAGGTCAGAGTTGCGGATTTCGGCCTTACAGGTAGCGGCTATGGCAAAATCCTTCAAGAAGAGTAGTAGATTTTGTGGTAGAGGTGGAAGGAGTGAAGCCCGATGACTTCACCTCCACATCGACATCAAAAGGTTTCGAAAGGAGGTGAGTTTAATGGTTCCTATTCTAGAGGACAGGGTTCCGGAGGTTACTCAGTCCGACCAATTCAGTCTTCACTATAGACTGTAGTTGGGGGTGCATTTCAGACCGGTCAACACTTCTCTGAGAGACCTATGCATGAACCCAGAGAGTTCTATGGATGTGGGGAGATTGGACATATTAAGAGATATTGTCCAAAACAGAGTTATCGACCCCCAATAGCTAGAGGTAGAGGTGGTTATGGAAGAGGCCGTCATTCTGGAGGACGCGGTGGTCGAGGTAATGGTGGTCACCAAAACGGCAGGGTGATGGGCAAACTGGAGCCACTACATCACAACATGGTAGGGGCAACGGACAGACAAACGATAGGGCCCATTGTTACGCTTTCCCTGGGCGGTCTGAAGCGGAGGCATCTGATGCTGTCATCACAGGTAATCTTTTGGTTTGTGATTGCATGGCTTCTGTATTGTTTGATCCCGGATCCACATTTTCTTATGTATCTTCCTCATTTGCTTATGATCTAAATTTGCATTATGAATTACTTGACATGCCTATTCCTGTTTCTACTCGGGGGGGAGACTCCTGGTAGTTGGAAGGTATATAGGTCTTGTTTGGTGAATTATGTGGGGAGCAACACTTATGTAGATTTGGTTATCTTAGAAATGGTTGACTTCGATGTAATTCTGGGTATGACTTGGCTTTCTCCGAATTTTGCGATCTTGGATTGTAATGCTAAGACGGTAACGTTAGCCAAACCTGGGACAGACCCGTTAGTGTGGGAGGGTGACTACACTTCCAATCCGGTGCATATCATCTCCTTTCTTCATGCTAAGAAAATGGTTAGTAAAGGTGTTTAGCTTTCTTGGCACATCTCAAGGATGACACTACCCAAGTACCCTCGATTGAGTCAGTTTCGGTAGTCCGTGAGTTTTTGGATGTGTTCCCTGCAGATCTTCCTGGTATGCCACCAGATAGGGATATTGACTTCTGCATCGACCTTGAACCGGGCACTCGCCCCATTTCTATACCCCCTTATAGAATGGCTCCCGCGGAGGTTAGAGAGTTAAAGGCACAACTTCAAGAGTTGTTGAGCAAAGGCTTCATTAGACCAAGTGCATCTCCTTGGAGTGCTCCGGTTTTGTTTGTGAAGAAGAAGTATGGTAGTTTTCGGATGTGCATAGACTACCGGCAGTTGAACAAGGTAACTATTAAGAACAAGTATCCTCTTCCTCGCATTGATGACTTGTTCGATTAGTTACAAGGTGCTTGTGTCTTCTCTAAGATTGACTTGAGATCCGGTTATCATCAATTGAAAATACGGGCAACAGATGTGCCAAAGACTTCTTTTCGAACCAGGTATGGGCATTATGAATTTGTGGTGATGTCTTTTGGTCTTACGAATGCCCATGCTGCGTTCATGAGTTTGATGAACGAGATTTTTAAGCCATATTTGGATCTCTTTGTGATCGTATTTATTTATGATATACTGATATACTCTAAAAGTAAGAAGGAACATGAGGAGCATTTGAGAATTGTATTGGAAATGTTGAGGGAGACAAAGCTTTATGCCAAGTTCTGTAAGTGTGAGTTCTGGCTAGATGCAGTGTCCTTCTTGGGGCACGTGGTTTCTAAGGAGGGAGTGATGGGGATCCTTCTAAGATTGAGACAGTGAAGAAGAATTGGGTAAGACCTACTAATGTGTAAGAAATAAGGAGCTTGTGGGGTTAGTAGCTACTATTACGCCGATTTGTCAAGGGATTCTCTTCTATTGCTTCCCAACTGACGAACTTGACTAAGAAAAATGTTCATGTTATGGTCGGATGAGTGTGAGGAAAGCCTTCAGAAGCTCAAGACTTGTTGACTACTGCACCAATTCTCCCTTTCCAGTGGAAGGTAAGAATTTCATTGTCTATTGTGATGCATCCTATTCGGGTTGGGTGCAGTGCTAATGCAAGAGAAGAATGTGATGCTTATGCTTCAAGACAATTAAAAGTGCATGAACGTAACTATCCGACCATGATTTAGAATTGGTTGCGGTAGTGTGTTGCATTAAAGCAATGGAGACACTATTTATATGGGGTTAAGTGTGAGGTCTATACGGATCATCGTAGCTTACAGTATGTCTTTACTCAGAAAGATTTGAACTTGAGACAGAGGAGATGGATGGAACTACTGAAGGACTACGACATAACTAATTTGTATCATCCGGGGAAGGCGAATGTTGTAGCCGATGCTTTAAGTAGAAAGGCGGGAAGCATGGGAAGTCTAGCTTACTTGCAAGCTTTTAGATGCCCATTGGCTAGAGAAGTTCAGATTTTGGCTAACGACCTTATGAGATTAGAAGTAAAAGAGAAGGGAGGATTTTTAGCTTGTGTGGAGGCAAGATCTTCCTTCCTTGACAAGATTAAGGGAAAGCAGTTTAATGATGAGAAATTAATCCGGATCCGAGATAAAGTGTTGCAAGGAGAGGCTAATGAAGCAACAATTGACGAGGAAGGTGTGGTTGAGGATTAAGGGAAGGGTATGTGTACCCGCGTCGATGATTTG
>JAKWIY010000885.1:0-28341 GCA_027704805.1 Solanum corneliomulleri
GTTCACCCTCCATGAACTCTAAGTCCTAACCTTTCGATCTGCATATTCCTTTTGCCTACTTGGCGCCGCTAGAAGGTTTTCTTGAATGCCTTCACCTTCTCTAATAATCCCTCAAAAGATCAGTACCCCAAGGTCTAATCTCAAATGCATCAAACCACCCAATGGAGATCTACACCTCCTTCCATACAATGCTTCAAATGGGCCATATCAATACTGGAGTGATAGCTATTATTGTATGAAAACTCTGCCAAAGGTAAGAAGCTATCCCAATGGCCACCAAACTTATCACGCATGCGCGAAGCATATCCTCCACACTTGAATCGTTCGCTCAGACTGACCATCGGTCTGAGGATGGAAACGGGTACTAAGGTCCAACCTAGTACCCCAATTCTGCATGCAATGTTTTCCAAAACTTAGAAGTAAACTGCGTACCTCTATCTGATATGATGGAGAGTGGGACTCCATGCAACCGAACGAACCCTCCGAGATATAGATTTTTGCTAACTTTTCTCTGCATTATATCACCTTGACCGGAATGAAATGAGCAGACTTAGTTAACCTATCAACAATCACCCAAATGGAGTCATACTTACCCATTGTCTTTGGAAGACCAACCACAAAGTCCATTGCGATTCTCTCCCACTTCCATTCAGGAATGGGCATTCTCTGAAGCGTTCCTCCGGGCCTTTGGTGTTCATACTTTACTTGTTGACAGTTTGGGCATTTGGCAATAAAGTCAACAATATCGCGCTTCATTCTACTCCCCAAAAGTTTTGCTTTAGGTCGCGATACATCTTGGTTGCACCCGGATGGATAGATACCTTGTACTATGAGCCTCTGTCAGAATAGTGTTGATCAGATTCGACGCGGGGTACACATACCCTTCCCTTAATCCTCAAAACACCTTCCTCATCAATTGTTGCTTCTTTAGCCTCTCCTTGCAACACTTTATCTCGAATCCGGATCAATTTCTCATCATCAAACTGCTCCCCTTAATCTTGTCAAGGAAGGAGGATCTTGCCTCCACACAAGCTAACAATCCTCCCTTCTCATTTACTCTAACCTCATGAGGTCATTAGCCAAAATCTGCACTTCTCTAGCCAATGGGCGTCTAGAAGCTTGCAAATAAGCTAGACTATGCTTCCCATGCTTCCCGCCTTTCTACTCAAGGCATCTGTCCACAACATTCGCCTTCCCCGGATGATACAAAATAGTGATGTCGTAGTCCTTCAGTAGTTCCATCCATCTCCTTTGTCTCAAGTTCAAATCTTTCTGAGTAAAGACATACTGTAGACTACGATGATCCGTATAGATTTCACACTTAACCCCATATAAATAATGCCTCCATTGCTTTAGTGAAACACTACCGCGGCCATTTCCAGTCATGAGTTGGATAGTTACGTTCATGCACTTTTAATTGTCTTGAAGCATAAGCAATCACGTTCTTCTCTTCTCTTGCATTAGCACTGCAACCCAAACCCAAATAGGATGCATCACAATAAACATGAAGTTCTTACCCTCTACCCTACTAGGCAAGGGAGGATAGGTGCGGTAGTCAACAAAGTCTTAAGCTTCTGAAAGCTTTCCTCACATTCATCTAACCATACGAATGGAACATTCTGCTTAGTCAAGTTCGTCAATTGAGAAGCAATAGAAGAGAATCCCTTGACGAATCGGCGGTAGTAACTAGCTAACCCCCCACAAAGCTCCTTATTTCTGACACATTATGGGTCTTACCCATTCTTCACTGTCTCAATCTTAGAAGGATCCACCATCACTCCATCCTTAGAAACCACATGTGCCCCAAGAAGGACACTGCATCTAGCCAAAACTCACACTTAGAAAATTTGGCATAAAGCTTTTTCTCCCTCAACATTTCCAATACAATTCTCAAATGCTCCTCATGTTCCTTCTTACTTTTAGAGTATATCAGTATATCATCAATAAATACGATCACAAAGAGATCCAAATATGGCTTAAATACCCCGTTCATCAAGCTCATGAACGCAACAGGGGCATTCGTAAGACCAAAGGACATCACTACAAATTCATAATGTCCATACCTGGTTCGAAAAGCAGTCTTTGGCACATCCGTTGCCCGTATTTTCAATTGATGATAACCAGATCTCAAGTCAATCTTAGAGAACACACACGCACCTTGTAACTGATCGAACAAGTCATCAATGCGAGGAAGAGGATACTTGTTCTTAATAGTTACCTTGTTCAACTGCCGGTAGTCTATACACATCCTAAAACTCCCATCCTTCTTCTTTACAAACAAAACCGGAGCACCCCAAGGAGATGCACTTGGTCTAATGAAGCCTTTGCTCAACAACTCTTGAAGTTGTGCCTTTAACTCTCTTAACTCCGCGGGAGCCATTCTATAAGGGGGTATAGAAATGGGGCGAGTACCCGTTCAAGACGATGCAAGATCAAGTCAATAATCCCTATCCGGTGGCATACCGGAAGATCTGCGGGACACATCCAAAAACTCACGGACTACCGAAACCATTTCGATTGAAGGTACTTGGGTAGTGTCATCCCTGAGATGTGCCAAGAAGGCTAAACAACCCTTACTAACCATCTTCTTAGCACGAAGAAAGGACACGATACGAACCGGATTGGAAGTGTAGTCGCCCTCCCACACTAACGGATCTGTCCCAGGCTTGGCTAACGTCACCGTTTTAGCATTACAATCCAAGATCGCAAATTGCGGAGAAAGCCAAGTCATACCCAGAATTACATCAAAATCAACCATTTCTAAGATAACCAAATCTACATAAGTATTGCTCCCCACAAAATTTACCAAACAGGACCTATATACCTTTTCAACTACCACAGACTCTCCCACCGGAGTAGAACACGAATAGGCGTGTCAAGTAATTCACAATGTAAATTTACCATTAGCAAATGATGAAGATACATATGAAAACGTGGAGCCAGGGTCAATAATTAGATGCCATGCAATCACAACCAAAAGATTACCTGTGATAACAGCATCAGACGCCTCCGCTTCAGATCTCCCAGGGAAAGCGTAACAATGGGCCCTATCACCCGTCTGTCCATTGCCCCTACCATGTTGTGTCGTAGTGGCTCCAGTTTGCCCATCACCTCTCCTCTGCCGTTGTGGTGACCACCATTACCTCGACCACCACGTCCTCCAGAAAACGGCCTCTACCATGACCACCCCTACCTCTAGCTAGTGGGGTTCTGTAACTCTGGTTTGGACAATACCTCTTAATGTGTCTAATCTCCCCACATCCATAACACTCTCTGGGTTCATGCATAGGTCTCTCAGAAAAGTGTTGACCGTTCTAAGGTGGACCCCCAACTACAGTCTGTAGTGAAGACTGAATTGGTCGAACTGAGTAGCCTCCAGAACTCTGTCCTCTAGTATACGAACCATTGAACTCACCTCCCTTTCGAAACCTCTTTGATGCCGATGTTGTGGTGAAGTCATCTGGCTTCACTCCTTCCACCTCTATCACAAAGTCTACCACCTCTTGGAAGGCTTTCGCCGTAGCCGCTACCTGTAAGGCTGAAATCCGCAACTCTGACCTCAACCCCTTCACGAACGGCGAATCCGTTCTTGTGGACTGAAACAAAGTTGGGTGGCATACCTTAAGATAAAGCACGAAACTTAGCCTCATATGCGTTAACCGTCATCCTACCTTGCTCGAGACTCAAACTCATCCCTTTTTCTATCTCTCAAAGTCCTGGGATATACTTCTCCATAAACAGGGTAGAGAAGGATGCCCAAGTCATAGGTGTGGCCTCTGTCGGTTGACACTCGACATGTGATCGCCACCACATTTTGGCGTTCCCTTGAAACTGATAGCTTACGAACTCGACGCCAAACCGTTCTACTATCCCCATCTTGTGTAGTAGCTCATGACAATCAACCAGAAAATCATAAGCATCTTCAGATTCTGCACCCTTGAAGACTGGAGGTTTCAATTTCAAGAACTTACTGAAAAGTTCATGCTGATCGTTTGTCATTATCGGTCCAGTAGTCAGACATGGAAATGTGCCTATCTCTAATGAGGCATCCATACGAGGAGCCCCAGCAGCAGCATGTCGTACCTCTGAAACCGGAGGTGTTGGTGCAGAAACCACTGGAGGTGCCTGACCCTGATCAGATAAACCGCTAAGATAGGCCAGAACCTGATTAATCATTTCTGGGGTAGGTTGGGGTGGCAGTTCCTCATTTTGCACTTGCTCATTCTCCCCTTCCTCACCCTCTCTTACTACCTCCTCAGTCGGTGGAGGAGTCACCGCCCTAGCATTAGATGGACTAGGTGCTCGTCCTCTTCCTCTAGAGGACGTCCTCCCACGGCCTCTACCACGGCCTCTTGCCATTACTCTTCCTCGAGCTACAGCCCCAGTGGCTGGCTCAGTCGTTTCTTGTCTTTCCGTTGTTGCTGCTGGTGCGATCGTTGCTCTAGTTCTAACCATCTGCGAAATAGAATGAAGATGGTCAGATACCAATTTGTATCACCTAGATACCAATTGGACTCAAGTAGTAGCACGAAAAAAGAATGAAAGAATGGAATTTTCCTAAAGTTTTATAGCCTCTCAAAGAAAAGTAAAGGCGTCCCCCCACCATTCCTTAAGACTCTACTAGACTCGTTCTTGTGTGATGAGACCAATGAACCTAATGCTCTGATACCAAGTTTGTCACGACCCAAATCGGGGATGCGATTGGCACCCACATTTACCCTCCTATGTGAGCGAACCAACCCATCTACACCTTAGCATTTCAAATATATCGACAGAAAATAATGCGGAAGACTTAAACTCATTAATAACAACAATTCAAAACTATTATTATTATCCCCAAAATATGGAAGTCATCATCACAAGAACATCTATCCTCAATTACTAAACTAAGAATCTAAGAAAACAAAATAATAGAAAGCTAGTCCATGCCGGAAGTCAAGGCATCAAGACTTGAAGAAGACGATCCAGTCCAAGCTAGACGCATTAGCTCACCCTGAATTTCCGAAAGTAGTGAAGACTGGCTAGATCTACTGTTGAGTTGAAGTTGACGGAACGTTCGCTGCATTCCACAAATAACAAAGAAGAAAACCATAAAAGTAGGGGGTCAGTACAACCACAAGTACTGAGTAGATATCATCGGCCAACTCAAAATAGAAACAATATACATCAAATAATATCATAAATCAACTATAATACTCAACATGTAGCAATAACAAGTACTAAAATCATCAATAAGTACTACAAGTTCATCCATGAGGACTCAAGCCTCAATATCATACTCATTTGGGAATTAGATTCATTAGATTGAATTCATTAACATATTCAAGATTCATTATATTTATTCCCCTCGTGTCGGTACGTGACACTCTGCTCCATCTACTATCCTGGTGTCGAAACGTGACACTCCGATCCTCATATACTATCCTGGTGCCGGAACGTGGCACCCGATCCATATACTATCCTGGTGTCGGAACGTGACACTCCGATCCTCATTCTATCCTGGTACCGGAACGTGGCACCCGATCCATATACTATCCTGGTGTCGGAACGTGACACTCCGATCCTCATCTATCCTGGTACCGGAACGTGGTGCACCCGATCCATATACTATCCTGGTGTCGGAACGTGACACTCCGATCCTCATTCTATCCTGGTACCGGAACGTGGCACCCGATCCCCTAATCTCACCACTTTCGTTCATCAGCCTTCTTTTATACAAGGCATCATCATTAACAAAGTAGATTAGGGTTTTCCTTTCAAGATTTGATTCAATATAATAGCTTCATCATGCTTATTTATTCACAATTTCATATTCATATTCATGCAAGCATACAATTAAGCATATAGAAGGGTTTACAATACTACTAACACATATCACTCGCTATTAAGAGTTTACTACAAGATAGCATAAACCATAACCTACCTCCACTGAAGATTAGTGATCAAGCAAGAATTTTCCCAAGCTTTGTTCTCTTCTTTCTCTTGATCGTACGTTTCCCCCTCTCTCTTCTTGTTCTTTCTATTTTCTTTATTCAAACCCTCTTTCTTTTACCCTAACTAACATATAATTAAGAAAGAAAGATGGCAATAATGACCCACTAATTAACTTAAGGTTACCTCTTTTAACCCCCAAGTAATTAGACTTATTAATATAAACCCTCTAACTTTATAATTAAAGAAGGAATAGTCCAAAACGTCCCTTAAAACGTGTGAAGAAATCCGATTCTGCCTGGGATTTGCGCAACCTGTGACGGGCCGTCGTGCCTGCGACGGTCCGTCACGCAGGTCGTCGCAGCCTCTTAGAACTCAAGGTGACTGTGACGGTCCGTCACACCTGTGACGGTCCGTCCTGCAAGTTCGTTACGAAGTTCAGAGAGTCGATTTTCAGTACCCAATTTCAGAATTCCTAAGTATATTGAAACGAGACCCTGCGACGGTCCGTCGTGCCTGTGACGGTCCGTCGGGGGTTCCGTCGTTTCAGCCAATTTTCCAGAAATAAAATCTGCTGCTCAAAACGACTAAACAGGTCGTTACAAAAATTCTATATAATAATTTAACTTCTAGTATGATTTATTTCTTTATTATTTTTAGGAAACTCCATTCTATATACTTTCATTACACATCACATATTACTACATATTTACACCCAATTACTATTTTATTTTTATTTCATGTCTTAACAAGGCACCTAATTTTCGAAATTCAACATCTATATATTTTTAGGATAGTTCAGTATGATACGGCTATATATATTTTCACATATGAAATTATCGTATATTTATTTATTTATTTTATCACATAATAAAAATATAACTATTAAATCTATTTTAAAAAGCATATATATGTCGTACCTTGTATTTTACTTTTTTTTTTAAAAAAAAAAAAACTAATAAATTAACTTATCATTGATTTTTAAAGAAAATAATAAACAAGTTTTCCAAATCATAATTTTCTAAATTGAGTTTAGGACTATCTTCGGATAGGCTCTGAAGGGTGCTTAACAACTTTCTCTCGAGTAACCAAAATCCTTACTCAGAATCTCACTGGTTTCGCAAAGCAAAAACAGAGTTTACATTTAGTTAAAAAATGTTTTTCCTAATATTTTTCTTAAAATTTAGGTGACGACTCTAAAATTAAACATAATTTTCAAAATTAAAGTGTCAGTCATATTATGTTGTGAACTATTTCGGCTTGTTCGAAAATAGGGTGCGACAACAAGTAAGAAATAAGAAGAATTCGCAGTATATAATATCAATATGAGATGAAACTAGGGCATATGTGCTCCCCACAAGTTCTTAACGTTGTAATCCTAATAATAATAACTTTTTCCTAGTGTTAATCTGCAAAGTCAGTAAGTTATGTATCTCCTAAGTAATTGATCGTCCAAATAGGAAATTTCACCACACAACTTGGTTGGTCTATGGGTGTGTACTTTACTAACCCTTACCCTTGACCTCAAATTATCCCTCACGTATTTGGGTCAGGCTATTAGATAGAGACTAAATCACTATTGTTTAACCTCTTTCTCACTCATTAATTCCTTGGTCGAACAAATAGGAGTAGGGCGAGTTCTAACGCTGGGCACCATTAAATAACATCCAAAACAAAGAGAAAAACAATACTTGTATAAGCACTATCCCAGAATTAATTAATTATTAGTTTTGCATTATTAATTACTCATGGTTCCTACAAACCTAGTTGTAGATTTAGCTATTCATGCTTGACAATTCATATTAGGGTTAATAACACTCATGAACTTACAATGAGAATAGAGAAATCTTGAATTTTAAGAACAAATGCAAATTTCATAAATCGATCGTTAAGAATTAAGCTAAAAATGTTTGCAAAATAATTCTCAATCTAAAACATTTTATCATATAAGGTTTAACAACCCAAAAAACAAAAATTACATGTAATATTTATAGAAAACAAATCATAAATCGAGTAGGAAAAGGAAGACTAAGAAAATTCGATTTGGACATGTCGTCTACGGTTGGAGACCAATGGCTTGTAAGTGTTTTCATTCAATAGTTAGTCTCTCGTGTGGATGATAATTTCTACGGGCATGATTACGACCTATATTGTTCAACTTTCATTCAATTAGTGGAGTTGATTTATGAACTTTTTCTATACCGAGTAGGAAAAAGAAGATTAAAGAAATTCACTTTGGACAGTGTCATCTACGGTTGGAGACCTACGGCTTGTAAGTGTGTTCTGTCATTCAGTAGTTAGTCTCTCATCTGGATGATCATTTCTACGATCATGATCTATGGCCTGTCTTGTTCAACTTTCATTCAATTAGTGGAGTTGATTTCTGAACTTTTTCTACAACTTCATTTGCATGACTCGTATATTCACTTACGACCCATCAATCAGTATCCGTCATTTTACACTTGGTTTTATTTATCAATACTTCAATCTTACGATTAACACCTTTGGCTTATAGTGGCATTGACAGCTACTAGGTTAAGTCGTATGTAACACTCAGACCTTAAATTAAAAAAAAATCTAATTTTCAAAAAAATTGGTGTAAGTATCGATAGTTACACCCACAGATCGTAGGTGGGATTCCGTCGCTAAGGCCCAAATGTTGACTGTCTCAGATCTCCCCACGTTAACCAGTACAGTCCGTGGTCGGACCTACGGACCGTAGGTAAGGGTCGACAACCAATTAGAGGGAATCAATTGTTGGGTCAACTTCAAACGGTCATATGTTTTAGCATAAAATGAATTAGGACCTATCAAATTAGAGGTAATTGAATCCTCTGTCCAAAGTTACCGAGTTTGCTAAAATCCCAGCTCTGAGTAAAAAAATATGCTTATTTTAGTAAAGCCCTATCGGGCAGACCACGAACCACGACCGCAGTTGACAGTTAGTAGTCCAAAGGACAATCCCTAGGTCCCTTCGTGGATATCCTTTGTCAGCTTTTAAGTTAGGGACATTTAGATCTTTTTTCTATGTATTAGGGCCCTTAAACTACGTCGTTTTACTTAGTCTAAGCCTAAAAACTTAGTCAAACTTACCCAGAACCCTCATCTTCGAAAATATCATCCAAACTTGGAGCAAAAAGAAGAAGAAAAGGTCGATCAAACCTCCCCAAAACAAGCAGTAGTGTTCTTTAAGGTTTAACTTCGAAATTCAAAGAATTTATCCGTAGATTTCATCATCAAGTATGTGGTATTTCACTAGTGGTAGGTCCCTAGAATTCAATCAATTCCTGAATTCTCTATATCTTGTTTAGACCTAGGGTTTCTAAAACCTTGGATATTTACTGTGATTTAGCTGTTGTAGCATCCTAAATCGAAATAGTTTCTTTTTTTTTTAAGTTTGCTTGATTTCTTGTAAGAAACTCAAAACTCTAGTTGTATATATTCTCTTGGTTCACGAGTTATACTTCTTAGGTCAGTTAAACGGATAATCATGCTCCAAATTTGAATGATACATTATCAATATAAAAATGTTGCATTATCAGATTGCATATCATTATTTTGAGCTATTCAGTATTACAGTCACAACTGTGTCATATACATATTCAGTTGGGAGTAGATTTAGCACCGAGTTGGATTAGGGTTCAACGCACCCTCATAGTCCTAAAATTACATGGCCCGTAGGAGTATAAGTCCGCTCTGTTGGGCATCAAATTTAGTGATCACGCCAGTCATGTCTTTATACCCATGACAATGTGTATTGGTTCCTCTCGATGGGGCGTATTAGACTCCACGTTTAGCCCATGTAGTTTATGTCGGTTAATATTAGCTCCCACAACCAAACTCTTAGTGCATTTGAGCAGGTTCAGTATATACTTCAGCATTCAGTCCAACATGTTATTTTCATGATTAGTACTTGGTCATTGCATTCAAATTAGCTTTTCAGTTGTATTTCAGTATTTAATTCTTACTCATTTTATGTCATTGCTCAGTTATGCTTTTTCCAGCTTATATATATTCGTTCACCTTAATATCTATATCATGCATGCTCAACACATTCCAAGATCCGACACATATTCTGCATTTCATTCATGATGTAGGTTCAAGTACTCAAGATACAAATCACGCTTAGATCGATTCTCGGTCCACATTTCAGCAGCTTCAATGGTGAGTCCTCATACTTTGAGGACAATAGACATGCTTTTTCATTTTAGTCTTTTTATTCAGTTTTCAGTTTGTAGAATTAGCTGGGGGGCATGTCCCAGTAACTCAACTCAATTAAAGGTTTTTCAGACATAGTTATACAATTAGCTTGAATTGTTAAGTTTAATCTTTCAGTTGTTATTAAGCTCTTAATATGTTTTAAATAATTAGGTATTCCCCACATTCAGTTATCCATGTTTTAGCTTCCATATAGTATATGTTTTATTCGGTGATTCTCCATATTCTTGATATATGCTAGACACAGGGTTAGATTGGGGTCACTCGTGATCCTAGGTTCTGTGTTATGTCAAGGGGAACCTTAGAGCGTGACGTCATACTTCACTAAGAACTGCTACAACTGCAACACTTAAGCACCAACTACTCCAAAACGTATTTCCTGTAAAATTAAAGCAAAACACCATCACATCTACTAACAAAAGACCTAAGAATCATGCAAAAATATTATATAAGTTAATGCATCAAATATATTATATAAGTTAATGCATCAAAAGTATTGTAAATTCGTAGTACATAGCCGTTTCATTTTGTCATTCTTTAGTTGCACCTACTCTTGAATCGATAAAACGACGATCTTGAATTGTTCAGCGATAGTTAACTATCGATGTTTGAGCTAGTTTTCATCAAGTCTAGCCGGTGTTTTTCCGGCAAGAGGTCGATTGGATCCTATTGGGTGTTAGCTTTTTCATTAGTATTTTTTAGTAAAATTAAGCTCCAAATCCTTTAAATTTTAGTTTCCCAAGAAATTAATCCTGCACATAAGAAAACTAGGGCCTAGAATCTCTTCAATTAACATTCAAGCATAACAATGATTCATGAATATGAGTTTAATAAATTGGTAATACCAATTCATCCGATCCATCAAATTAAAGGTGCTTGAGTCTTCTTTTTCAATGTCATTATCCATTTCTTAATATAATTCAAGAACAGAAAGTTATGCCACATCCCATTTTGCATTTTGCACACCTAAAACACAATTAGGGAAGGAGAATAATTGTTTGACAAGTTTACTGAAATCCTTGTGCAATTGTTGTGTGATTGCACATTGCATCATATTGTGTGAACCACTTATTGCTCAATAAAAGGTCTCGATACAAAATTCTCTATTTAAGTTAGTTTTCATATTAAAAGCTTATTCCTTTTGATGTCCTTTAATTTATTGCCAATGGCTAATATTTTTGTCCTCTCGTTATCCTCCATCCCAAAGGTAAGTTTCTCCCATAAAATTCTAAGAAATTTCAAGTAATTCAATTTTTTTTTATTTTTTTTTAAAATAACTCAATCGAAATCTTTAGAACCGAGGCATTGTTCTTCCTCAAGCTAGAATTCCTTCAAAAAAAGATAATTAAGATGTGTAAGAATTCAATGAAGAATTACTTTCATTCTCCTGCCAACCACTTTAAAATATTCTTTACTCTTTTGAGTCAAGTTCTTAATAGCGAAAATCAAGTTTTCTGTTATGTAGATGATTAAAGTTAGGATTTTTACACCAACCTTTATATTTATTTCATAAATTAAGTTGGTCTTGTTGATGTTTAACTTTGAAAAAACTATAGAATTATATGAAAGTTGGAACTTTTGACACCTATTGATATCCTAGTTATATAATTCACATAAAATTCATATATATTTAATTATATACTTCAATGTAATATTCAATTTTTTAGATTTTTACTTATAATTACTAACAATATTTGTCCACTATACTAAAAATAGATGTCCAACAATACTTGTTCATCTTATGAATTCCATAAATAATTTTACACTTAGTTTCTAATTTACTCTTATAATTAATTATAGTTATTTATCTATTATATTTTTAAGACATTATATTTATTATATTCATAGAGTGATATACTAAAATTATCCTTTTATTTATAATTTTTCAAAAGATGTGATAAGTCAATGGTGAATAACTATTATAGGAGACATTAAGTATTTACTACCACATCATACCCACCTCAATTGTAATTGTAATGAGGTGTGGGTAGGAGTGGCGGAGCCACCTGTGAACCTCTTTGGCGTTAAATATATAATTTATACATTATTAAAATAAATGTTTAGATATATATTATAGATGATGGTTGTCTTTAGACTATTTTAAATATCTTTTTTTTTTTAAATTTTAAACTCTTTATAAAAATTCTGACTCCGCTTTTGACAGGAGGGAAGGGATAATTGAATAGTGTTACGAAGGAAGGTTGAGAGTATGTGTAGTGTATATTTATTATATATAGAGATTAAAAGATGAAAATGGGTAAGTGTGGGTGCTGTAGTTGAAAATAAGCGTTGACGCAGTTATGGAAGTAAACCCTATTCCTACTGAAAGGGAAACCAACTTCATACATTATCATTCCTCCGCCGCTTTCTTTCACTTTCTCTTTCTTTCTTTCCAAATCCAAACTTTCTTCAGTCCTTCACTGCTTTTTCAACATCTTTTTTGCTTTCTTATTGATTTGTTGCTATGGGGAAGCCTACTGGGAAGAAGAAAACCCAACTCATATCTGCAAATGTCAAACATGGCACTTCCAAAGCATTTGATGAAGATACTGCTGTATTCATTACTATGTCTCAAGAATTGAAGGAAGAAGGGAACAAGCTTTTTCAGAAGCATGATCATGAAGGGTCTATGTTGAAGTATGAAAAAGCTCTTAACTTGCTTCCACCTAATCATATTGATGTTGCGTATTTGCATACTAATATGGCTGCTTGTTATATGCAAATTGGTCTTGGTGATTATCCTAGAGCAATAACTGAATGTAATTTGGCACTTCAAGTTGCTCCAAAGTATACTAAAGCTTTGTTAAAGAGAGCAAAGTGTTATCAATCATTGAATAGGCTTAAATTGGCTTTAAGGGATGTTAACCTTGTTTTGAGTATTGAACCCAATAATTTGACTGCGCTTGATATTGCAGGGGCGTTGGAACAGAAAGGGGTAAAAATTGAAGAATCGGAAGTAGTTGTTGAGCCTCCGGTTTCTACTAAGGTTGTAGTGAAGTCTAAAAAGAAGAAGAGTAACAAATTTGACAGAAAGAAAGTTGAGGAAAAGGTGGTTGTGGAGGAGAAAAAAAGTGTTAAGGAAGAAAAGATAGTGACAAGAACAGTCAAATTGGTATTTGAGGAGGATATTAGATGGGCACAGTTACCAGTGGATTGCAGTATTAGACTTGTTAGGGACATTGTTCTCGATCGATTCCCAAACTTGAAGGGTGCATTGATCAAGTATAGGGATCAAGAAGGTGACTTGGTTACTATAACCACCACTGATGAGCTTAGGTTGGTTGAATCATCTGCTGCTCCTCAGACTTCTTTAAGACTCTACGTTGTACAAGTTTCTCCAGATAAAGAACCTGTATATGAGGGAATGAGTGGTGAAGAAGATATGAATTCCAGCAGTTACAAATCAACTATCCTCACAGATGATGGGCATCTGGAGAAAGAAAGGCAATCGAATAAAGGGACAACTTGTGTTGAAGACTGGATCATCCAATTTGCGCGGCTGTTCAAAAATCATGTTGGCTTTGATTGCGACCCATATCTGGATCTTCATGAGATAGGTATGAAACTCTACTGTGAAACTATGGAGGACACTGTTACAGGTGAAGAAGCACAAGAGCTTTTTGGAATTGCTGCAGCTAAGTTCCAAGAGATGGCAGCTTTGTCTTTATTTAATTGGGGAAATGTTCATATGTCCAGAGCAAGGAAGCGCGTATACTTTACTGAAGACGGTTCTCGGGAGTCTATGTTGAAGCAGGTTAAATCTGCATATGATTGGGCTGAAAAAGAATATGAAATGGCAGGACGTAGGTATGGAGAGGCTCTTAGGCTCAAGCCTGATTTCTATGAAGGCCTTCTTGCACTTGGTCAGCAGCAGTTTGAACACGCAAAACTCTCCTGGTACTATTTGATTGGAAGCAAAGTTGAGTTAGAGACGGGGACTTGTGCTGAGATCTTGGAGCTGTATAACAAGGCAGAGGATAGCATGGAAAGAGGAACAGAAATGTGGGAGGAGATGGAAGAACAACGTCTTAATGGACTCTCCAAAAATGATGAATATAAAGCTCTATTGCAGAAAATGGGATTGGATGGTCTACTTAAAGATGAATCAGCCGAACAAACTGAAGAGCAAGCTGCAAATATGAGGTCTCAGATTTACCTCTTATGGGGTACCATGCTCTACGAACGTTCCGTGGTGGAATTTAAGCTGGGACTACCAACTTGGGAAGAATGTTTGGAGGTTGCAATGGAAAAGTTTGAACTAGCTGGAGCATCTCAAATTGATATCGCAGTTATGATAAAGAACCACGGTTCCAATGAAACTGCTCTTGAAGGTAAAATATGAACAATTTTTTTTCTTTCTATTTTACATACTTTTTATGCTGAATTAAGTGATATATTTCCTTGCCATCTTGCACCTGTTCCTTTCCAGGTTTTAAGGTCGATGAGATAGTGCAGGCATGGAAAGAGATGTATGATACTAATAGGTGGCAGACTGGGGTTCCAGCTTTCAGGCTAGAACCATTATTCCGTCGCCGTGTTTCAAATCTCCATACTGTATTGGAAAGTTTTTGAGTTACAGTATCTGTGGTTGGTCGTTACATGGGAGCAAAGGATATCTGTCATTACCTCTCAATTTTGTGTGGCTGTATGTTGCCAAGTCAATGGGTCAGTCTGCTTTTCCATTTTCTCGTTTTTTTACAATAAGTTATTCATCTTTTGCATGCTAGTATTGCTAAATTTTGTGAGAGGAAGTTGAAGAACATTGCAGTTGAGGTATGTTATGTTGCACTCTACGCATTCATCCCTTTAAACTTATTATGCAGAGAATGCAAGTATAACTCTAAATTGTAGGCAAGATAAAGAGAACAGAATATTTCAGAGAAGCAAATTAATTGCAGTAGAATGTCATTTTATGGCAAATTTTTTCTGTCTTAATTAAAATATTTATCACCTAGCATCCAAGGATGTGACTTAGTGGTAAATGAAGTGGGCTTAGAGCCATGAGGTCTCACGTCCAAATTCCAATAGAGACAAAAGCAAGTGATGATTTTTTTCCATATCTGTCCTAGACTTGGTGGACAAAGTTACCTAATACCATATATTGTGGAATTAGCATAGGTGCATGCAAGCTGGGTCTGACACCACGGTTATAAAAAAATATTAATCACCTAATTAGAACTAGTTATCACGATAGTTATCAAAAGTCTTTTGGGCGACTGTTCTTGCTTGGCTCAGGTTTTGTCATGCAGTCATTTCATTTACCAGTCAAAATGTTTATCTAGCTGTCATTTTGAACAGGTCTCAACATAGAATGAGACTAGGGTGAGCATTTGGTACTTCGTTTTGTTAATTTGGTTTTCGGGTTTCCAATATTGTGTGCCAAATACCGTACCAAACTAATCGGTCCCTCGGTGTTTATTTAAATGAAACAGCTAATGGAAGTGCCAAACATCCAGACCCTTGCTAGCATTCTTGGGTGCGGTGTAGGTAATCTGCCCACAGTATACTTAGGGATGCATTTAGGCAGAAAACATAAGGTTCTGGAGATTTGGGATAGCATTATAGAGAAAGCCAACAAGAAGTTGTCTCAGTGGAAAGCCCAGTATCTTTCACTAGGAGGAAGGGTCACACTAATCAACTCACTGTTTGATTTGCTTCCCACCTATGTGATGTCTCTATTTCCTATACCCGCAATTGTGATTAAGAAGCGAAACAAATTGAGGAGAGACTTCCTATGGAAAGGCAACAAGGAAGGAAAGTCTACTGTTTAAATGGTTATGGAGGTATAATGTAGAAGAATCAACTCTATGGAGGGAGATCATTTCCCACAAGTTTGGCCAATCTAGTCCATGGTGCTCCAATGAGGTGATTTACACTTATGTGATGGGGGTTTGGAGGACTATCAGATCATTATGGCCAAAGCTACAGCAATCCAGAACAGGGGTTGGAGATGGCACCAATACCCTGTTCTGGAAGGAGATTTGGATAGGGCAAGTTCCTTTACAGGAAGTTCAGCCTGATCTTATGATGCTAAGTAGTAATACTGAAGCAACCATTGCTGAGAGTTGGTCAAACCAAGGGTGGAATCTCAAATTTTAGAAGGCATCTTAATGACTGGGAGGATGATAGGGTGGCAACCTTTTTGTGTGAAGTGGAGAATTATGCTGGCACCACTATGCTATCTGATACACTGAGATGACATCTTTCAAAGGATGACATTTTCTCTGTGAAAATTTTACAAGAGGAACAATAGTGTGAGCAAGGTGAGTGCTCAAGCATCTGGAAGAGCATGGCTCCTATCAATGTTAAATGTTTCACTTGGCTTGTGGTGAAGGGAGCATGTTTGACACATGAGGTTCTACAGAAGAAGGGGAGAAAAGTAGTGACAAGATGTTTTTTGTGCAATGAGACTTGGGGAGACAAACAACCATCTTTTTTTACATTTCAAGTTTACTTCACAATTGTGGAACCTATTTCTCAGCCTCACAAAGGCCGAGTGGACAATGCCTGAGTATACTGCTGACTTGATGAGCTGCTGGATGAAAATAGGGGGTAGCAAGAGTCAGATAACACGGTGGAGGATAATTCCTTTGATGTATATGGCGGACAGTATGGAAAGAAAGAAATGGGAGATGTTTTGAAGCCAAGATCAGGTCCATACATGATGTGAATTGGAACTGTTTAGTGTTCTTATTCTGTTGGTGCTAAGGAAATTGTATAGAGTCTAACCTTACTACCTTGTAATTTTTTTTGTACTAAACTACGAATTATAAAAAAAAAAGAACTTCTAATTGTCAAGGCAAACAACAGCTTAAATTTAGCAACAGCCAGCTTAAAATTCAGCAAACGCACCAGCCAAAGAACTAACAACACTACAGTAGCTTAAAAAATTCAGCAGAACTGCAGCAGCTTAAAATTTGCAAGCCCAAAAGTCGGCCAAACTGCAGTCCATTACTTCATTTGAAGGTGAAGGAAGAGAAGATAACTTGCTCTTTTACATGTTTGTTGTGGAAAGATAATCTCATATAGAAGAGTTTTGGCTAATATAATGCAGTATAGTCTCTTGGGCCCAATTATCTGTCAATGAGATTAGCTTGTTGCATAATCCATGTACACGTAAACTTTTCCCCGTGTTATTCAAGTGACTACTGGGGATGTATAGCTTGAATTCAGAATAGAATCAAGATTTGGTGACAGTCATCAGGAACTATGCAGAACCTTATTTGGCTGCTGTCATTATAATATTGTCATCAGCATTGTTACCTTCTGCTCTTCTACAGCTGAAAATGGTTCACATTTTGTTCCTTTTAGCTTGTGTAACATCTGACCTTGATTTCAGCCAAAATAGTTTGTGTGCAACTTTAGAAACATCTTTTCCTTGTTATTTCATTTCTGGAGGTGGATTGTCACTTACTTGAATTTTATTTGTGAAGGGTCCATTCCAAAGTATCCTCTATGTATAAGTTATTCATATAAATTTGCACTGTAAACCTCTTCCAGCCTGAAATGTTTAATCTTATTACTAACTCAATTTTCTCATGTTCTCTGCAGGTTTGTTTTTTGGTTAATTATTTGTTCATGATCAGATTTTTGCTTTTAGGAGCAAAGAGCTGAGTGTGTTGGGTTTTGAAGGGATTGGTTTGTGAAGGTTTTTTTTTTTGTACAACTCATTTGTTTTTGTGGTTTTGGTTATTCTTCATCACAAAGTAGGGTCTTTGTGATTTGCATTCATTTTTTTTTACACAAGCTCAAGATAAGAGTGAATCAGCATTGAATTTGTAAGATTGGTGTTGTTGAAAATAGAAAATGGTGTGTTCATTCATAGACGATAAATATAAATACATATTTACAAGTATTTATTTGAGATGTTCCTTTCTAGCACACCTTTCTCATCCTGTTTGTCCTGTGGCAGTTTAGTTTGATTTGGTTTAGTATTTCACTTGAAAGAGATTAGATCAAACTGGTGGGTATGCATATGTTTATTATTGTTATCTGTCTATTACGATTTCAAAAGCATGAAGACTCTTAGATATGTGGAATGAATTTTTTGCATTCATTAAAAAAATTCTACAATAAATGAAATTGTGTTATAAAATAACTAGTTAGCAAACTAATATTAATAAACTAAATTAAAAATAAGAACAAACAAAGAGAGAGTATAATAATATGTTCCAAACTTTTCTTATGTCCTTGTGAGGAACATAATGCCTATTTATAGCCAATAGGAAAACATAAACTTAACATTTGGCCATCCATTTGGCCAAGTGATTAAACCTCAAACATGAGTGACATCACATGACATCATATTAATAAAACAAATGACGACTCTGGAAGGATGACCCACTTGACATCCATTTAGTTTTATTACAACAAATTGTTATTTACTATTTGATTATCTTTTTTATAATATTTTAAAGGAAAAATTACTTGGTGAATGCCTTTTAATAAATAATTATTGATTTTACCGATACTTTTTTATTTATTACCGCTTATAGCAATACTATGTTAAATCTGTAATATGTATTTAAAGTGAATAAGTATGCAATCTATATGTATTATAACTATTTTTAAAAATATATTATGTTTGTTTGGTAAGAAGTTGAATATTGTATTATAAGTGTATTAAAATGTGTGATAAATGTATTATCCATCAATAAAACTTGTATTATATATGAATAATAAATTATATTTTTGTAATATGAATTAAAAATGTATTATAAATGTATTAAAAGAGTTCGAACCCGTGTGCCTTGACCAAAGCATGAAAAAAATAATGAAAAATAAAAATGAGAGGTGTGGGGTTCTAACCCACAACCTCTCGGTCAGACTTAAGGAAGAATTAAAAGAAAAATAAAAGTTGAGGCATGTGGGAATCGAACCCACGACCTTAGGCAGAATAAAAGGAATTAAGGAGAAAATTAAAGTGGGGCTGTGGGGGTTCGATCCCACACCCTTTTGGTCAAAATGAAAATGGTTTAAGGAAAAAGGAAAATAAAAAAGAAAATGAGGTTGTGGGGGTTCGATGCACATCCTCTCAGTCCCAATGAACGAAAAGAATAAAGAGAGAAATCAAGGGAAAATGAATAGAAGGCATTGGGGCTAGATTTTGGGTCCCCAAGCCGTGTGGGTCAAACTAAATTAAGTAAAAATGTAAGTGTTGTTCAATGGATTCGAAGTCGGGTTCCCTTGTCCAATTTTCGTATTGATACATACGTTACACGTGAATAAATGTTCAAATAATGTTGCCTACATAGATCGAAATCTATGATCTTGGCATACTGCCTACATAGATCGAAATCGATGATCTTGGCATACATACAAAATGCACAAGTCTTGTATTACAAAATCTTAGGAAGATACAAATCACTTAAACAAACTATGAATGAAGCCTCATGGCGTGTATGTATAGACCCACAAGTCTAGCATACGTTTAAAAGTAAGTGAATTTAAGATGTATGTAACGAAATGATGAACTCCTAGAAGGGTTAAGTAAGAGTGCGGAACACACTAAATGGCCAAGTGCATTGGCATATGATGAAATGAACTTTCATGTAAAAAGGGGTGAGTAATTATGAAGAGCAAATGTGCTAAAACTAATGAATGTGGTGACAACATGATAAGAGGCTAATGTGAAAGATGATAACAATCTCAAATGAGGCTAAGTAAATGTCACCAAAACGTACTCACCTATGAGAGTGTAAAGTAAATGAAGAGACCAGTGTCTATGAACACTCTAATGAAAGTATTGAGATTAATGTATACTTAATACTAATGATGAGAGGAGAAATCATCTATTTAGCTATGATGTCCTCATACTAGAAGCCAGCTTCCATGATGTATGAGTTGAATGAAATGGAACTTTATACTGAGCACCGATAGGCTAGCTATGAGCGATGATGCCTTCCTTGGGGAAGGGCGGAGGTTCACGTAACTCTCATGAGATGAGACTGTACGGCATGCCGGGTATGGGTCTCCTTATATCTCCTAGTCTTCGAACCTATACTGCCAATATAGGGATCTTGCGGGGTTCAATTCCCATCTACGCTAGCATGTTTTTAGTCACTTTGGCCGGTGATTCCACCTATTTAAGGTGTGGGGGAGACATTGGATTTCATGATGCTCACATGATCTATGTCGGTTAAAGTTAAAGTTTCCCATGAATGAATGAGGCCAACCTCAAATGATGCACATAACGAAATAAATTATACCAAAGGTGTTAGGATAGGATAATCAAGAGGTGAGATAGACTAAAGTAATCACACTACGTCATTCTTGGTCATCGCACAACAAACTTGATGAGAGTCTTAAACTACATCCTAGGTATGACTAGTAGTTACACTAGTATATGAATGAATGAAATGAAGTATGTATGAATGAATGAAGCAAACTCTGTGTTTGCTAAAGAAGGCTCCCTAGTCGAGGTCCCATATGTTGAGCCCTCATTTTGAGAAGTCTTAATGTCAAGTCCATGATTCCAAGGTCTCATGGCATATGAACGAATGATATGAATATGTTATGTGCAAGATGCAATATTTTATGTGTTATATGTAATATGTTATGTGCTGTGTGCAATATGATATGCATGATGAAGCATGTTACTCTCATGGCATGACTTTCCTAATCCAATTTGGCAAGTCCACTGACTTTCCTAATCCAAATTTGGCAAGTCCACTGACTTGACTTTCCATAAATCATATTGTTAGGAAAGAGCTATTCTTACTCATACTTAGTACAAGTGTGTAGTAATTCCATTCAATATCTACTTTTACGTGCAGGCACAGGTGACCGTTAGAGCTTACAGTACGACGTTGCAGCTATCCGGACGTGGAGCTTTCATCCGGAGTTGGTAGGCCCTCATGCTTTCGAGGATGTCTACTGTTATCATCTAGCTTAGATGTAGGCTTTAGCTAGTGGAGTATGTTCCACTAGTGTTTCATTTCCACTTTTATTTCAGACACTATATTGGTGCCATTTTGGCAAGTATACACTTAATGCAGTATTGAACTATTTCTTTCATTTGATAATCTTAATGTTAGATGGTTGATTTTGAACGTTTATGAGTTTAAGTAGAATATTTTACATGAGTGTTAAGTAACAAAAAGTTCAAATTTTCCGCTAAAATTAACCAAGATGGAGTACCAATGACGTATGTAGGCTTGTCTGCGACCTCTGAGAGGTCAACAACGCCAGTCTCGTCTGGGGTCTAGATTCTAGGCGTGACAATAATCATTGTTATTTATAAATAAGTTAAGACCGTTAAAAAATGTACACTACAACAATATTTAGGGCAAAAGGTAAAATTGTATTTAGAAATATTATGTAAAGATATAATTGGAAAAAAAATTAAGTAAATATGGGAACACAATAAATCGGTTGTTCCAAAAAAAAAGAGATTTTCATTGTTACGTAACAATGAAATTTAAAAATACTTTTAAGTAACAATCAAAACAAACATATAGGTATAGTAACGATCAATACAATACATTGGGTAACAATGATCCAAACATAGTATAAAGAGAATCCTGATTTGTGTGTGTGCGTGTATATATATATATATATATATATATATCTATATATATATATATATATATATATATATATATAGAATTATATATATATATCTATAATATATATTATATATATATACGAGTCGTGAGTGGCACCCACACTTACCTCCTTAGGTGGGCGAACCAACACATCTAAACCCCAACATATCCAATAGTTCAACAATAAACAATATACAATGCGAAGCTCCAAAGATACTAAGCAACCAATTTAAATAAGTTCTAAAGTCTAATACTTATCATCCCAAAATCTGATAGTCATCACATCAAGGACATCTAATCTCCAATACTAAGTCTAAGAATATCGAATACACTAAAATAAAAGAATAAAATGGTATGTGTCCGAAAGTATAGGACATCATGTCATGACCGAGAGAATCCAACACGAGCTTGAATGGATAGCTCACCCTGAAACTTGATATGCGGGAGGCTAGCTAGAACTGAGGGAAATCAGAAGTCATAGGTACACTCGCTGCATTTCATAAAAGGAAAACAATGAAGAAAACAAGTAGGGCTCAGCACAAGGCAACATGTACTGAGTAAGTATCATCGGTTAACCCAAAAATAGTAACTAATATACAAAGAATAATAGTATGAACTCAACTATAACACTTAACATGTAATTCTTTTTCTTTTATATAGGTAGGGTTGGGCAGCGACTCTACTCCTTGAAGTGAAGAATCGAAAGTCGTCGTTCGTTAGACAAGGCCCAAGAAACAAACAACATGAACAAGTGTCAATAACAATAAAGTAAGCACATATTAAGTCAACGGTATCAAGATCACACATGAGAACTCATGCCTCCAAACCAAACCATTTTGGAAGTTGAGTTCTTTGAGTTTGAGTATCTTCCATTAATTCAACATGTTTTTCCTTTAATATTATCGTGTCGGAACGTGACACTCCGATCCAAAAATACCGTGTCGGAACGTGACACTCCGATCCAAAAATACCGTGTCAGAACGTGACACTCTGATCCAAAAATACCGTGTCGGAACGTGACACTCCGATCCAATAATACAATTAATTTATCATTTAATATCACCACTTTTTCATTCGTTAATATATTTCATTGAGCCTTCTTTATTCAAGGCATTACTTCGATAGAGATGATTTAAGATTATACATTTCACCGTCTCGAGATTTCAGACCAATTACAAAACACACGACCAAGCCACACAATCAAGTACATAGAAAACTTCACAATATCATTCAATGCATATCAGTCAATATTAAGAGTTTACTATCAAATAACATAAAGCATAACCTACCTCCACCGAAGAACTGAAGTCAAGTAACTACTTCTCCAATGTTTTTCCCTTCCTCAATGCCTCCGAACCTTTCCAATCTATCAAGTATATATATCCCTTTGTAAGTTAATGAGTCTACAAACACCCAGGTTATTACTATATGTATATCCTAAACCCAAAAATTCACCTAAATCTATAATCAATTACTAATGTTCAAACCTAAGGATAAGTCCAAATTTCCCCAATTAGCATAACTTTAATGGGATTGAAATAATTCGATACACATAATATTGAATTAACTATCTCAATATATAAAGATATAATTCATAGAACAAAAGAAAATAACCTCAGGTTGATATAAGTTAATTATAGACCACTAGTGTTAACCACAAAATCATCTCTGTCATCTAAGTCGCTATATTGTTTTACTTTCCTCTAATCATCATATTATAATTGTATAATAATCTTCCCCCTAATTCAGTTGTGATGATGTATGGCTGAATTGACATAAAAAAACAACAAAAGTGGCAGTCACTTTTGTTGCCACGTCAATTTGAGAACAACTTCACTTTGATACAACTTACTAGTATCAAAGTCTATCCATGCAAATTATTGATTACAATTAATTTAATGTAACGACCTGTTTAGTCGTTTCGAACAACAGAATTACTTCTGATAAAAACTGACTGTGTCGACGGATCACACGACGGACCGTCTAGGATCTCCGTTCCAAAACACTTAAACTTTGAAATTTGGGTACGGGGAATCAACTCACCGAACTTCGCGATGAAATGGCAGCAAGGACCGTCGTAGGCACGACGGACCGTCACAGACCTCTTTAATGAATTTGACTCTCTGAACTCTGTGACGACCCTGCAAGACGGACCGTCGCAGGCATGACGGGCCGTCACGAGTGGCGTAATTCCACCTGGGTCGGATTTCTGCTAAATTGTTTAAGGGGCGTTTTGGACTATTCATGCTTATAATTATAAAGTTAGTGGGTTAATGTTAATAATTCAATTACTTGGGGGTTAAAGGAGATAACCTTGAAATAAATAGTGGGTTACTTTTATCATCTTTTATACTTAATTATATGATAATTAAAGTAAAAGAAAAAGAGTTTGAATAAGGAAAAATAGAAAGAGCAAAGAAAAGAAGGGAGAACGAGCGAGAGAGAGAAGAACGAAGAGACAACAAGGGCATTGAGAAGTAGCTTGCGTGATCACGAATTCTTCGGTGGAGGTAGGTTATGGTTTATGCTATTTCATAGTAAACTCTTAATAGCGAATGATATGTATTGGGTAGTATTGTAAAGTCTTCTATATGCTTAATTGTGTGCTTGCATGATGTGATTATGTAATTGTAATGGATTGGAAAGATGAGGCTGTGAATCTTAGACCTTAAATCCACTCTGTTAATGATGATGCCTTGGTATAAAAGAAGGCTTGATGAACTAAAAGAATGAGGTTAATGGATCGGGTGTCACGAACCGACACGTAGAATTAGGGGATCGGGTGTCACAAACCGACGCGTAGAATTAGGGGATCGGGTGTCACGAACCGACACTTAAAATTAGGGGATCGGAGTGTCACGTACCGACACCAGGAATTAGGGGATTGGGTGTCACGAACTGACACGTAGAATTAGGGGATCGGGTGTCACGAACCGACACGTAGTAGTAGGGGATCAGAGTGTCACATACCGACACCAGGAGAATAAAGAGAATGAATCTTGAATTATGTTAATATACTCAATTTAAAGAAACCTATTCCCCAAATGAGTATGGTGTGGAGGCTTGAGTCCTCATACATGTGCCTGGGTTGTGGCCAATGGTTATGGTACTTGTTGTTGTCACCTGTTGAGTATGCAGTTGATTTTATATTATTATTTGATATATATATAGCTTTCTCTTTTGAGTTGGCCGATGATACCTACTTAGTACTTATACCTTGTACTGACCCCTACTTGTAATTTTCTTCTTTGTTATTGTGGAGTGCAGCAAACGTGCCATCGACTTCAACTCGTCCTCAACTCTAGCCAGTCTTCATCACATCAGATTTTAGGGTGAGCTATTGTTCCTAGCTCGGACTGGATTCTCTCTCATTAATGTCTTGATGTCCTTGATGTTCGGACATGGACCATCTGTTTACTTATTTTAGCTTCCTAGATACTCTTAGATTTAGTAATTTAAGGATAGATGTTCTTGTGGTGATGACTTCCAGATTTTGGGAATAATAAGTATTAAATTTTAGAAGTTATTTATTGGTTATATTAATGAGTTTTAAGTCTTCCGCCAATTATATTTTGTTCATTATGATTGAAATATTGGTAAACGTTGGGGTTTAGATTTGTTGGTTCGCTCACATAGAGGATAGGATAAGTGTGGGTGCCACTCGCGGCTCGTTTTGGGTCGTGACAAACTTGGTATCAGAGCATTAGGTTCGTTGGTCTCATCACACAAGAACGAGTCTAGTAAGTCTTGAGGAACGGTAGGGGGACACCTTTACTTTTCTTTGAGAGGCTATAGGACTTTAGGAAAATTCATTCTTTCTTTCTTTCGTGCTATTACTTGGATCCAATTGGTATCTAGGTGATACAAATTGGTATCTGACTTCCTCACTCTATTTCGCAGATGGTTAGAACTAGAGCAACAACTGCGCCAACACCAACGCCGGCAAGACAGGATGCGTCTGAGCCAGCACTGGGGCTGTAGCTCGAAGAGGAACAGTGGCAAGAGGCCGTGGTAGAGGTCGCGGGAGGACGTCCTCTAGAGGTAGAGGACAACCACCTGGTCCAACTAGTACTAGGGTAGTGACTCCTCCACCGACTGATGAGGTAGTAAGAGAGGGTGAGGAAGGGGAAAACGAGCAGGTTCAAAATGAGGAATTACCACCCCAGCCTACCCCAGAGATGATTAATCATGTTCTTGCTTATCTTAGCGGGTTATCTGATCAATGCCAGACACCTCTAGTGTTTTCTGCACCAGCACCTCAGGTTCTGGGAGTACAACATGCAGCTGCTGTGGCTCCCCGCATGGATGCCTCATTGGAAATAGGCACGTTTCCTTGATTGACTACAGGGCCTATAATGACGAGTGATCAGCATGAACTTTTCACTAAATTTTTGAAGTTGAAACCTCCAGTCTTCAAGGGTGCTGAATCAGAGGATGCCTATGATTTTCTGGTTGATTGTCATGAGTTGCTACATAAGATGGGCATTAGTAGAACGATTTGGTGTTTGAGTTTGTGACCTACAGTTTCAAGGGGAACGCCCAAATGGTGGTGGCGGTCATATGTGAGTGTAAACCAGCACAGGCACCACCTATGACTTGGGCGTCATTCTCTAGCTTATTTATGGAGAAGTATATACCCCCGACTAGCTCGGACTGGATTCTCTCTCATTCATGTCTTGATGTCCTTGAAGTTCGAACATGGACCATCTGTTTACTTATTTTAGCTTCCTAGATACTCTTAGATTTAGTAATTTGAGGATAGATGTTCTTGTGGTGATGACTTCAGATTTTTGGGAATAATAAGTATTAAATTTTAGAAGTTATTTATTGGTATATTAATGAGTTTTAAGTCTTCCGCAATTATATTTTTGTTCATTATGATTGAAATATTGTTAAACGTTGGGGTTTAGATTTGTTGGTCGCTCAATAAGAGGATAAGTGTGGGTGCCACTCGCGGCTCGTTTTGGGTCGTGACATTTAACAACACTGCTATTTCTTCTAATCTTGCCATTAATTTCCATAAATTGAGTAACATTCACATCCTAACCATTACTCCGACAAATTTCTTCCAAGTCCAAGCCATTTAAGTTACTAGCTATTAACGAAAGACAATTATCCATCAAGTTATTCATATTCACACCACCCATGAGAAATTTTATACTCTAATCTCTTTTCAACCAACACCAATGTAATAATAGTATCCATAAAACAAACATTAACCATTTTACTGAGCAACAACCGTACATAAACAATATTTAATCAGAATTATCGAAACATTACCTGAATGCAGAGCCGCCATTCTTCATTATCAAACACGTATGTTTTCTCACTTCCTAATTAGTTCACCTTATAATAATATTTTAACTCATCAACTCACCATGATTTCAATAGCCTTTAATAAATATTCTGTACATATGCACCCTTTAACTTTATAATATAATATAATAATGTAATTGTTCCATTAAACCTCGTCCTATACGGCTAATGATCATTGCCATTATTAAATTATTAATCCTACAATCTATGTTCATACATATAAAATATACGAAGATTAATTCCTTACCTGAAATTGTCGTCCTTCTTCGAGGCTGCTCTGCGTCCCTCTCTCTTTTTCTAATTTTCTTCTTTTTTCTAAAAGACAAACTTCTACCCTAATTATCATATAATCACTATACAATTTGATAAAAGGACCCATTATTTATTTTAATATTATTTCTTAACCATTAACTAAATAAATTAGTAAACTACCCCATTAATTTCATAGTTATAATTATGAATAGTCCAAAACACCCATTTAAATCTATCGGAAAGTATTTTCTGACATGAAAGTTCTAGTGCTCAAAATGATCGAAAATGGTCGTTACAATAGATACCAATTTACCCATCGTTCGTCCTCGAACGATAAAAAAAAGTGAGGGAAGAAAGGGTAATTGTCTCAAAATTTCTTTCAAAATATTAGTACCCCGGATCTCATATCAAAAGTACCAAACCAATCAACTGGAGGTCTACACCTCCTCTACAAATAGGCCATGTCAATACTCTTATGATAACTTTTATTGTATGTAAGCTCAACTAACCACAAAACTTTTCTCAAGTAGACTCTTGAACTGACATATTCTCCAACTAGATCGTGACGCTACCATCATGACAAATATTATCTAATATAACCGCGATAAAATCCTTATTCAATATTATCTACAATAAGAAGTGAACCTGAACTAGCCACCACACGCTCGTAAGGCGAAAAGTGATACGCTCAAACTTTACTTGTCAAATGAGAAGTAAATCGGTCGCGGCAAGGGAATGATTAAATACCCATAGTGAGGTTGGGATCGTTCCCACGAGGAAAATAGTTAGACTTAACTTCAACTTGTTATTACTATTGTTCGGTTGATGACTTCCTTAGAAAGTAAAAACATAAAAGGGGGGTTGTATTTCCTAATAAGTAAAAATAACTAACGAACTTGACAGAGATACTTAACAGCTTTTAATTTTGGGTTTTAATTAATTAATCAAAGTAACTAGGGTTTACGTGTTCCCCACAGGTTCATAACTTGATAATTCTAACTATAACAATTCTTTCCTATATCTTGCATGCAAAGTGATAAGTTATGTATTTCTAAATCCTTGGTCCGGCATCTAGAAA
>JAKWIY010000886.1:0-17500 GCA_027704805.1 Solanum corneliomulleri
TAGAATAATAATTAAAAGAAAATCAAATCAAACAACTGAATCTATTTTAGTTTGTGTGGTTAAACTTATTTCATTTCATTTTAAAGTGAAATCGAAATAAACAAAACCACTTACTCCCTTAACCCCTCAATAGAAACAAAATTAATATATTTTTAGATGAATTCTATTTAGTTAATGTACAAAAAAACTCACTATTCACAAGTCAACTTTTAAGATTAACTATTATGTGTTCACTTGATCATATCTAAATTTTATAAAATGTGTATATTTAGTATATTTGAGAATAAGTATAAGTTAAATGTGATTTAATGTTATTTTCCATTTTTGAAAAGTTAATGATAATCTATAATTGGTTAGATTTGTGCATAATAATAATAATAATAATAATAATAAAATAATAATAATATATATAATAATAATAATAATAATAATAATAATTATAATTTTTAATTTTATTTTAATAAATAAAAATAATAATAATAATAATAATAATAATAATAATAATAAATGAGAAGTAAATATTTTTTTCTATTTAAAAAACTGAATATTTTTGCTTGAGTGTTATAAGCGAATAGGATTAAAAAAGACGAAGCGGGAAAATATTGTATTTGGGATTTATAGAATCTAGAACATGTTATTACTGAGTTGTTTTTTAAGTAATACCTTAAATTACCCTTTGACTATAATTAACACATTAAACTTTTTCCTTATTTGTTCAAGCATTGTTACTATTTTTGAAATTTCGATCCTATATATTGGAATGAGCAATTCTTATATCCTCACCAACTCATTATAAAATTCACCAAAACATCATTTATGAAAAAGACATCAACAACAATCAACAAACAAAATGGCTAAAGAAGGACTCGCAATGAATAATGCAGGTACTTGATACTTTCAATGCAGGTACTGTGATGAGGTGTTCACTTCAAGCTAAGGGCATGGCGGGCATAAACATAAGCACATGCCTCAAGGAACATATAAAAGAGGTGAGTCCCATAAAAAAATTTTGTCCCTCCGATGAAATTCCCAACCTTTACCATAGGTTGGGAAAACGAAAATTTACCCCTATTGTGTTACCCGGTGAGGGACGATTTTACTGTTCCCGTTCAAAGAGAAATTTTGGTCATCCACGATCTACTTTTGACAAATCACAACAAGCCATAATGTTGTAGAAAGCTGTTCCTACACCTGATCCCTTTCTTATTGAGGCAAATTGTTTCATCCATTTTGTTGAGCAAATCGGGATCAACGAGGATATGAATATTGGATTGGTCACAAAAGATGATATATCAATTCCATCATCTAGCAGGAGTTCTAGTACTGCTACTAAAGATTTGATGAGTGAGAAGGACAATGAAGATCAAGAAGTGGAGTAACTTACAAAAGAGATTCGAATTTTGATTTTTGAGTAATCATGGGTTGGGTTGGGTTGGTTAGTTTTGTTTTCGTCTTCATTCAATGTTTATTGAAATTCTTGATTTCCATTTAAATTTATGTTTTTAGCCCTTTTGTAGTTTCTGAATCCATGTCTGATATCCTTTATTTTTGTGTTGAATGTAATGGATGGTTTTTTTATCTCATTTCTTTTTTAGACAAAAAGAGTAATCTATATTTACTTGTATCTTTTTTAGCAAGTTGACCAAATTTGGACTAGTAGTATTTAGTTTGACATTTGTATAATTGTTCATTAACCTACAAATATATACATGGCTAGCTTCAAAAAAATATAACCAAAGAGACACAAATTAATTTTATCTCTTTCAAAAAATAAAAATGAACCTTGGAATAATGGTTAACAGAAAGAAGATAACTGTTGAATCAAGTTTTCATATAAAATGCTAATATAGCTAACAAATTATTTGTCAAATGTGCAAAAGATATTCATTAACTAGTCAAAAATTAGTTAACCTTCAATAAATTCTTTCTCCATTACCAAGTTACTAAAATATATCTTTTGGTGTTTATTACTGATGTATTAAAAACATCTTAAATGAAAATCTATGATATCCCACTGAATTTTTAGATTGTTACTTGGTAGTATATGTAATCTCTTAATTCAGTTTAACATAGCAAAAATTATGTCGCCTTTCTATATATTTTTACCTTCTAAAAACAGTTAAAATGTATCACCAAGTGTTTGAATTTCTCATTATGACTTCTTCTCAAAACGAAATAAAAAGAATGAAAAAAATTATAAGTCTATTGTGATTTTAAACAAAAAAAAAAGTGTTACAAAACTGATTCTAATATGTCAAAAGATTTGTTGTGTAGATTCTTTCCATTGTATTTTGTTAATCCCTATTAATGCATTAATTGTGATTAGATACAAAACTTGATTAATACCTACTAATTAATCAATTCTCCTCATAATAATCTAAATGATTTTACTTAATTATTTGAAGTGACAATTGATTCTACTTAAATATTGTCATTATTATTTAGTTGAATCTTAACGTTCTAAATTGTTCTCCATTATAAATAAATATATATATATATATATATATAGATATTATATATATATATATATATATATATAATATATTATATATATAATACTTATCTTAGAGAGGGCAGAAAAATTAAAAAAATACTTCAGATATCCTTCTGTGCTGGTTTTTCTAGTTAAATCTTATTCCTATGAGTTATGTTCCGAAATCATTTAGAAAATGTTTATATCAAAACAAAACTTGCTAATTTCTAATTTCTAGTTTTATACCATAATAGTCTGTTGAATTCTGTGGATACATAATTTTTTTCTTCAAAAAGAGTGTATTCTAACCTTTAAATTACAAGAAATTATATTTTTCATGTATAAAAAAAAGTGAAGCTTCATCACTTCATAAAAATATCACCCAATATTAACAAGACAATTAATATTGACATATCAAAGTTAATCCTAATAGTAGCTCTTATTTGACTGAATTAATGAATTTGTGTTTGGATAAATCAAATTTGTATTTCATTTGTGAAGAAACAACTAGAATAATTAAATTGAAAGAAAATCAAATGAAACAACTGAATCTATTTTAGTTTGTATGGTTAAACTTATTTCATTTCATTTTTAAAGTGTAATCGAAATAAACAGAATCACTTACTCCCTTATCCCCTCAATAGAAACAAATTAATACATTTTTAGATGAATTCTATTTAGTTAATGTACTAAAATACTCACTATTCACAAGTCAACTTTTAAGATTAATTATTATGTGTGCACTTGATCATATCTAAATTTTATAAAATGTGTATATTTAGAATATTTCAGAATAAGTATAAGAAAATGAGATTTAATGTTATTTTCCATTTTTGAAAAGTTAATGATAATCTATAATAGGTTAGATTTGTGCACAATAATAATAATAATAATAAATAATAATAATAATAATAATAATAATAATTATTATTATTATTATATTATTATTATTATTATAATTATAATTTTATTATTATTATTATTATTTTAATAAATAACAATAATAATATTAATAATAATAAATGAGAAGTAAATAAAAAAATTTATTTAAAAGTGAACATTTTTGCTTAAGTGTTATAAGCGAAATGGATTAAAAAAGTCAAAGCGGAAAAATATTGTATTTGGGATTTATAGAATCAAGAACAGGTTATCACTGAGTTGTTTTTTAAGTAATACCTTAAATTACCCCTTGACTATAATTAACACATTAAACTTTTTTCCTTATTTTTCAAGCATTGTAACTATTTTTGAAATTTCTATCCTATATATTGGAATGAAAAATTCTTATATCCTCACCAAGTCATTATCAAATTCACCAAATAAATCATTTAGGAAAAAGTCATCAACAGCAATCAACAAGCAAAATGGCTAACGAAGGACTTGCAACGAATAATGTAGGTATTTTGTACTTTCAATGCAGGTACTGCGATGACGTGATCACTTCAAGCCAAGGGCTTGACAGGCATCAACGTAAGCACATGCCTCAATGAACATGGAAAAGAGGTGAGTCCTATCAAAAAAAATTTTGTCCCTCAGATGAAATCTCAACCTTTACCGTAGGTTGGGAAAACGCTAATCTACCCCTACTGTGTTACCCGGTGAGGGACGATTATACCATTCCGTTCAAAGAGAAATTTTGGTCATCCATGATCTACTTTTGACAAATGACAACAAGCCATAGTGTTGCAGAAACCTGCACCTACACATGATCTCTTTCTTATTGAGGCAAACTGTTTCATCCATTTGGTTGAGCAAATGGGAATCAACGAGGATATGATGTTGGATTGGCCATAAAAGATGATATATCAGTTCCATCATCTAGCTAGAGTTCTTGTAGTGCTACTATAGATTTGATGAGTGAGAAGGAAAATGAAGATCAAGAGGTGGAGTAACTTACCAAAGAGATTCGAATTTGGATTTTTGAGTAATCATGGGTTGGGTTAGGTTGGTTAGTTTTATTTTCGTCTTCATTCAATGTTTATTGCAATTCTTGATTTCCATTTAACTTTATATTTTTACCCCTTTTGTAGTTTCTGAATCCATGTCCGGTATACTTTATTTTTGTATTGAATGTAATGGATGGTGTTTTTTGTAACGACCATTTTCGATCATTTTGAGCACTATAACTTTTTACGTCTTAAAATACTTTCCTATAGATTTAACGGGTGTTTTAGACTATTCATAATTATAATTATGAAATTAGTGGGGTAATTTTATAAATTTATTTAGTTGGTGGTTAAAGAGGATAATAGTGATATAATAGTGGTCACTTCTTTCACCACTCTTATATTAGTTATATTATATTTAAGGAAGAACTATTCTGTAAAAGGAAATAAGGTTTAGCCAAGAGAAACCATATCTGCAGCAGTCATGAAACGATTGTTAAACAAGATTGAAGCGTCGGTTTAAGGTATTTAATGAAAATTTCTTTCCTTTACAAAGAGATATTAATTGATAATGTAGGAAAATTTATATTATAATGTTGAAATCGAATCGAGTTACAATTGGTGTCAGCGTAGGAATTCAGGTCGACTAGTTAATTTGTTATTATATTGTTAACTATTAAAATGAAAGAGGCGAATACGTGAACAATAATGGAATTGAAGGGAACCTGTTGAATTTTCTGAATGTTTATAATCTTAGTTCTTAAGATTTTATTTGGGTGAGACAAAGAATAATGGATAATAAATACATGATGATTGCAATGATGAGGTAATGATAACCTAAATATTTGATAAATGTAGAATTGGCCAATGATTGGCTTAGTGGTTCAAATATTACCTGGGTATTTTGTCATGCAATACTAATATTTTATTTAATTCAAAAGGGATGATATTCATTAAAATTCTAACAAGTTAAATTACCATGGAGATCAATGTGAAATAGTACAGTAGTTTCTGTGTAGGAACTGAATTACATTGTTGTTAGTTTATCTGCCATTGGTTTCGTGACCAATGGTGTAACGACCTGTTTAGACGTTTTGAGCAGCAAACGAAATTCTGGAAAAACTGGCTGAAACCACGGACCCAACGACGGACCGTCACAGGCTCGACGGACCGTCGTGGGTGTTCCGTTCCATGACACTTAGAGTTTGAAAATCGGGTACTGAAAAATCGACTCTCTGTAAATTGTGACGGACCTGCAGGACGTGCCGTCCATCCACGACGAACCGTCGTGAGTCCCGTTGCAAAACACTTCAAATTTTTGAGAAATTGGTGCAAGAAAACGAGTTTCTGACCGGCATGACGGAGGTGCAGGACGGACCGTCACAGGTGTGACGGGCCGTCACAGCCACCTGGAGTTTGGGGATGACACGACGGCCGGGTGACGGACCGTCGCACCCACGACGCGGCCCGTCACAGTTCACGCAGTCCCAGGCAAAATAGGATTCTCTCCACACTTTTTAAGGGTCGTTTTTGACTATTCTTTCCTTAATTATAAAGATTGAGGGGTAACATTAATAAGTCTAATTACTTAGGGGTTAAAAGGGGTAACCTTAAGTGAATTAGTGGGTTTTATTGTCCTTTTTCACACTTAATTATATGATAATTAGGGTAAAGGAAGAGGGTTTGAATAAACAAAAGAGAAAGAACAGCAAGAAAGAGAGAAACGATTGAGGGAGATTGGACAGAAGAAGAGAGCTTGGGAGATTTCTTGTTGATTCCAATTCTTCGGTGGAGGTAGGTTATGGTTTTATGTTACGATAATCGTAGTAAACTCTTGATAGTGTATGATATGTATTGATGATGTTGTAAACCTGTCTATGTGCTTAATTGTATGCTTGCATGATTATGATTATGAGATTGTGATTAATTAAACAAGCATGACGAAGTTATTGAAATCCCAAATATTGAAAGAACCCTAATTCACTTGATATATTATATAATAAGATTGATGATGCCTTAGTATGATAGAAGGCTTGATATATTATATAATGAGAATGAGGATGCCTTAGTGTGAAAGAAGGCTTGATGATTAGGGGATCGGTGCCACGTTCCGGTACCAGGATAGATAGAATATGAGGATCGGGTGCCACGTTCCGGTACCAGGATAGAATGAATATGAGGATCGGAGTGTCCACGTTCCGACACCAGGATAGAATATGGATCGGGTGCCACGTTCCGGTACCAGATAGATGAATATGAGGATCGGAGTGTCACGTTCCGACACCAGGATAGAATATGGATCGGGTGCCACGTTCCGGTACCAGGATAGATGATATGAGGATCGGAGTGTCACGTTCCGACACCAGGATAGAATAAGGATCGGGTGCCACTTCCGGTACCAGGATAGAATGAATATGAGGATCGGAGTGTCCACGTTCCGACACCAGGATAGAATTTGAGGAGCGAGTGTCACGTACCGACACAAGAGGAAGAAAGATAATGAATCTTGAAAGATAATGAATATACTCAATCTAATGAACTTAACTCCAAATGAGTATGGTATTGAGGCTTGAGTCCTCATGTGTAAACTTGACGGAAATTGTTAATGATAAAGTAATTGCTATTGCTATATGTTTAAGTATTTTAGTGGATTTACATTGTTATTGATATATATTGTTCCCTATTTTGAGTTAACCGATGATATCTACTCAGTACGTGTGGTTGTACTGACCCCCTACTTTTATGTTTTCCGCTTGTTATTTGTGTTATGCAGCAAACGTTCCGTCACTTCGACTCAGCAGTAGATCAAGCCAGTCTTCACTTCATCGGAAATTCAGGGTGAGCTAATGCGTCTAGCTTGACTGGGTCTCCTTCTTCAAGTCTTGATGCCTTGAACTTCCGGCATGGACTAGCTTTTACTTGTTTTTAGCTTTTTTAGACATTCTCAGTTTAGTAATTTGAGATAGATGTTCTTGTGATGATGACTTCCAGATTTTGGGGATAATAATAATAATAGTTTTGAATTGTTTTTATTAATGAGTTTAAGTCTTCCGCATTATTTTCTGTTGAAATATCTTGAAATGTTAAGGTTTAGATGGGTTGGTTCGCTCACATCGGAGGGTAAATGTGGGTGCCAGTCGCGTCCCCGATTTGGGTCGTGACAAATGGCTATTATTTTTATGTACTAATATTTTATTTTTATATTACACTCTATATTGTGATTTAAGTATAACATATTGAGGTAGGTAATGAAAAATTAGGTGTGTCGAATTATTTAAAATCTCATTAGAGATATGTTAGGTTTGAACTTTAGGAAATTGATTATATAATTATGTGGGTTTTTGTGTCTAGGCGAAACATAGAATAAATTGAGTGTGTATAGACTCGTTAATTTTACACTTATATATATATACTATATATATATATATATATATTATATATATATATATATATATATAATATATATATATATCTATATATTGGAAGGGTTCGCAGGCAATAGGAAAGTAAAGCATTGAGAAGTACTTGCTTGACTCTGATTCTTCGGTGGAAGTAGGTTATGGTTTATTTCTATTTGTTAGATAAACTCTAAATAGCGATTGATATGTATTGAGTGATAATATAAAGTTTCCTATGTACTTGATGGTGTGGTTGTATATACTTGATTGTGTGGTTCGTGGTTGGCCTAAAATTATGAGACTGTTGAATTTCTAATCTTGAAACCTCTCTATTAAAATGACGCCTTGAATAAAGAAGGCTTGATGAAATAAAATAATGAGATAATTGGATTGGAGTGTCATGTTCCCATACGGTATTATTGAATCGGAGTATCACGTTCCGACGCGGTATTTTGGATCAGAGTGTCACGTTCTGACACGATATATGGGATCATAGTGTCACGTTCCGACACAATAACATTAAAGGAAAGGTTGAAGTAACTTAATATACTTAATCTCAAAGAACCAATTTTCCAAATGAGTATAGTGTGGAGGCATGAGTCCTCATAGGGGTGCATGATGTTGTGATTGATGGTGTACTTATTATGGTGTTGTTGTCAATGGTTCATGGTTTGTTGCTTGCCACTTGTCAAGTATTGTAGTTGATTTTATATTATTATTCAATATATATTGGTTTCTATTTTGAGTTGGCCGATGATACCTACTCAGTACGTGTTCATTGTACTGACCCCTACTTGTATTTTCTTCTCTATTCTTTTGTGGAGTGCAACAAGTGTACCATCGACTTTGACTAGCCCTCAGCTCTAGCCAATCTTCAGCATATCAGAGTTCAGGGTGAGCTATTAATTCTAGCTCGTGTTGGATTCTCTAATTCACGTCTTGATGTCTTTGAATTTCGGACATGGGCCATCTTTTTGCTTATTTTGATTTCTTAAACACTTGAGACTAATAATTTGGAAATAGATGTCCTTGATGTGATGACTATCAAATTTTGGGATAATAAGTATTAGACTTTAGAAACTTATTTAAATTGGTTACTTAATAACTTTTGGAGCTTCCGTATTATTTTTGCTATTTATAGTTGAATTATTGATATATGTTGGGGTTCAGACTTATTGGTTCGCCCACCTAAGGGGGTAAGTGGGGTGCCACTCACGACTCATTTTGAGTCGTGACAAACTAAATATCAGAGCGTAAGGTTCGTTGGTATCATCACACAAGGACAAGTCTAGTAGAGTCTTGAGGAACGGTATGGGGACGCTTTAGTTTTCTTCGAGAGGCTATAGAACTTTAGGAAAACTCCATTCTTTATTTATTTCGTGCTATTACTTGGATCCAATTGGTATTTGGGTGATACAAATTGGTATCTAACCTTCTCACTCTATTTCGCAGATGGTTAGAACTAGAGCAACAACTGTGCCAACACCAACACCGACAAGACAGGGGGCGTCTGAGCCAATCATTCGGGATGTCACTCGAGGAGGAGCAGTGGCAAGAGGCCGTGGTAGGGTCGCAGGAGGACACCCACTAGAGGCAGAGGACAAACACCTGGTCTAGCTAGGAATAGAGCAGTGACTCCTCCACCAACTGATGAGGTAGTGAGAGAGGGTGAAGAAGGGGAAAATGAGCAGGTTCAGGATAAGGAAGTACCAACCCAGCCTACCCCAGAGATGATTAATCAAGTTCTTACTTATCTTAGCGGGTTGGGCCAGACACCTCCAGTGTTTTCTGCACCACCACCTCAGGTTCAAGGAGTACAACATGTAGCAGCTGTGGCTCCCCGCATGGATGCATCATTAGAAGTAGGCACGTTTCCTCGATTGACTACAGGGTCTATAATGACAAGTGATCAACATGAACTTTTCATTAAGTTCTTAAAGTTGAAACCTCCAATCTTCAAGGGTGCTGAATATGAAGATGCCTATGATTTTCTGGTTGATTGTCATGAGCTTCTACATAAGATGGACATAGTAGAGCGATTTAGTGTTGAGTTTGTGACCTATCAGTTTCAGGGTGATGCCAAAATGTGGTGACGGTCGTATGTTGAGTGTCAACCAGCAAGGGCACCACCTATGACTTGGCCATCATTTTCTAGCTTATTTATGGAGAAGTATATACCCCGGACTTTGAGGTATAGGAGGAGAGATGAGTTCCTGAGCCTAGAGAAAGGAAGGATGTCTGTTGCTGCTTATGAGGCCAAATTTTGTGCACTATCCAGGTATTCCACTCAGCTTTGCTTCAGTCCACAAGAGCGAATTCGCCGCTTTGTGAAAGGATTGAGGTCAGATTTGCAGATTCCATCCTTACAGGTAGCTGTTGCAGCAAAATCCTTTCAGGAAGTGGTTGATTTTGTGATAGAGGTAGAGGGGGTGAAGCCAAACGACTTCACATCGACATATAAGAAGTTTCGTAAGGGAGGTGAGTGTAGTGGTTCTTACTCTAGAGGGCAGAGTTCAGGAAGTTATCCAGCCCGTCCTATTCAGTCTTCATTGCAGGCTTCAGCTGGGGGTCCGTCGCAGACCAGTCAGCCTTTTTCTGAATTTGGAGGTTATCTCCAGACTTCGTCATTTTCACAGAGACCTATACTTGACTCTAGGACTTGTTATGGATGTGGAGAGGCTGGACTTATTAGGAAATATTGTCCAAAACCGAGTTACACATCCCCAGTAGTTAGAGGTAGAGGTGGTCATGGTAGAGGTCGCCATTTTGGAGGACGTGGTGGCCAAGGTAATGGCGGTCACCAGTTCAGTCGGGGTGGCGGGTAAGTTGGAACTACTGCAGCGCAACTTGGTAGGGGCAATGGACAGACAGGTGATAGGGCCCATTGTTATGCTTTCCCCGGGAGGTCTGAAGTAGAGACATCTGATGCTGTTATCACAGGTACTCTTTTGGTCTATGATTGCATGACTTCTGTATTGTTTGATCCTGGATCCACGTTTTCATATGTATCTTCCTCATTTGCTACTGGTCTTGATTAATATTGTGATTTGCTTGATATGCCTATTTGTGTCTCTACTCCTGTGGGTGAGTCTGTGATAGTTGAGAAGGTGTATAGGTCTTGCCTTGTGACTTTTGTGGGGAGCAATACTTATGTAGATTTGATTATTCTAGAGATGGTTGATTTTGATGTAATTCTGAGTATGACTTGTCTTTCTCCAAATTTTGCAATCTTAGATTGTAATGCTAAAACTCTGACATTGGCCAAGCCTGGGACAGATCCGCTAGTGTGGGAGGGTGACTATATTTCCACTCCAGTTCGTATTTTCTCTTGTCTTCGTGCTAAGAGGATGGTGAGTAAGGGTTTTTTAGCTTTCTTGACACATCTCAGGGATGATACTTCCAAAGTACCTTCGATTGAGTCTGTTTCGATAGTCTGTGAGTTTCTGCATGTGTTTCATGCAGACCTTCCTGGTATGCCACCAGATAGGGATATTGATTTTTGTATTGATCTAGAGTCGGGTACTCGCCCCATTTCCATTCCCCCTTATAGAATGGCTCCAGATGAGTTAAGGGAGATAAAGGCCCAACTTCAGGAGTTGTTAGGTAAATGTTTTATTAGACCGAGTGCATCCCCTTGGGTTGCTCCTGTTTTATTTGTGAAGAAGAAAGATGGAAGTTTTCGGATGTGCATAGACTACAAGCAGCTGAATAAGGTAACTATTAAGAACAAATATCCCATTTCTCGCATTGATGATTTGTTCGATCAGTTACAAGGTGCTTGTGTCTTCTCTAAAATTGATTTGAGATCCGGTTATCATCAATTGAAAATACGGGCAACAGATGTGCCAAAGACTGCTTTTCAAACCATGTATGGGCATTATGAATTCTTAGTAATGTCTTTTGGGCTTACTAATGTCCTTGCTGCTTACATGAGCCTGATGAACGGGATTTTTAAGCCATATTTGGACCTCTTTGTTATTGTATTTATTGATGATGTACTGATATACTCAAAAAGAAGGAAAGAACATGAGGAGCATTTGAGAATTGTATTGGAGTTGTTAAGGGAGAAAATGCTTTATGCCAAATTCTCCAAGTGTGAGTTTTGGCTCGATTCAGTGTCCTACTTGGAGCACGTGGTTTCTAAGGATGGAGTGATGGTGGATCCTTCTAAGATAGAAGCAGTGAAGAGTTGGGTAAGACCTACTAATGTTTCAGAGGTAAGGAGCTTTGTTGGTTTAGCTAGCTACTACCGTCGATTCGTCAAGGGGTTTTCTTCTATTGCTTCGCAGCTGACAAATTTGAATAAGCAGAATGTTCCATTTTTATGGTCGGATGAATGTGAAGAAATCTTCCAGAAACTCAAGAACTTGTTGACTACTGCACCAATTCTTACCTTGCCAGTGGAAGGTAAGAAATTTAATTGTTTATTGTGATGCATCTTATTCTGGTTTGGGTGCAGTGCTAATGCAGGAGAGGAATGTAATTGCTTATGCTTCGAGGCAATTGAAAGTGCATGAACATAACTATCCGACCCATGATTTGGAATTGGCTGCAGTTGTATTTGCATTAAAGCAATGGAGACATTATCTATATGGGGCCAAGTGTGAAGTTTATACAGATCATCGTAGTTTACAATATGTCTTTACTCAGAAAGATTTGAATTTGAGGCAGAGGAGGTGGATGGAGATATCGAAAGACTATGATATTACTATTTTATATCAACCAGAAAAAGCTAATGTTGTGGCAGATGCTTTAAGTAGAAAAGCAGGGAGCATGGGTAGTTTAGCCCACTTACAAGTCTCTAGACGCTCTTTGGCTAGAGAGGTTCAGACTCTGGATAATGACTTTATGAGGCTGGAAGTACTAGAGAAAGGAGGATTTTTGGCCTGTGTGAGGGCAAAATCTTCTTTCCTTGACAAGATTAAAGGAAATCAGTTTGCTGATGAGAAGTTGAGCCGAATTCGAGATATGGTATTGCGAGGAGAGGCTAAAGGGGCAGTAATTGATAAAGAATTGAGGATTAAGGGAAGGGTATGAGTGCCTCGTGTTGATGATTTGACTCACACTATTTTACGGAGGCTCATAGTTTGAGGTATTCTATACATCCTGGTGCAACCAAGATGTATCGTGATCTAAGGCAACATTATTGGTGGAGTAGAATGAAGCGATACATTGTTGATTTTGTTGTCCAATGCCCGAATTGTCAGCAGGTAAAGTATGAACACCAAAGGCCTGGAGGGACACTTCAGAGAATGCCCAATCCTGAATGGAAGTGGAAAAGAATTGCAATGGATTTCGTAGTTGGTCTTCCAAAGACATTGGGTAAGTTTGATTCGATTTGGGTAATTGTTGACAGGTTAACTAAGTCTGCTCACTTCATTCCGGTCAAGATGACTTACAATGCAGAGAAGTTAGCCAAGCTCTATATCTCGGAAATTGTTCGATTGCATAGAGTTCCACTTTCCATCATATCAGATAGAGGTACACAATTTACTTCTAAGTTTTGGAGGACCCTACATGTTGAATTAGGTACTCCTCAGACCGATGGGCAGTCTGAGCGAACAATTCAAGTGTTGGAGGATATGCTTCGTGCGTGTGTGATAGATTTTGGTGGTCATTGGGATAAATTCTTACCCTTAGCAGAGTTTTCGTACAACAATAGCTATCATTCCAGTATTGATATGGCCCCATTTGAGGCACTGTATGGGAGGAGATGTAGGTCTCCCATTGGCTGGCTTGATGCATTTGAGGTTAGACCGTGGGGTACTTATATTCTGAGGGAATCATAGAGAAGGTAAAATTTATTCAAGAAAAGCTTTTAGCATCTCAGAGTAGGCAGAAAGAATATGCAGATCGAAAGGTTAGGGACTTGGATTTTATGGAGGGTGAACAAGTCTTACTGAAGGTTTCACCCATGAAAGGTGTGATGCGATTTGGTAAGCGAGGTAAGCTTAGTCCGAGGTATATTGGATCATTTGAAGTTCTTAAGCGCGTGGGGGAGGTGACCTGTGAATTGGCCTTGCCTCCAGGGCTGTCATGAGTGAACCCAGTATTTCATGTGTCTATGCTAAAAAAAATACCATGGTGATGGAAACTATATTATTCGTTGGGATTCAGTTCTTCTTGATGAGAATCTATCTTATGAGGAGGAGCCTGTATCTATTCTAGATAGAGAGGTCCGCCAGTTGAGGTCAAAGGAGATTGCATCTATCAAGGTTTAGTGGAAGAATCGGCCAGTTGAAGAGTACACTTGGGAGAGTGAGGTTGATATGCAAGAAAGACATATACATCTTTTTACAGATACAAGTACTCTTTCTCGCCCTCGCCTTTCTTCGTATGATCGTTCGAGGACAAACAATGGGTAAATTGGCATCTATTGTAAAGACCATTTTCGATCATTTTGAGCACTAGAACTTTTTATGTCAGAAAATACTTTCCTATAGATTTAAGGGGTGTTTTGGACTATTCATAATTATAATTATTAAATTTGTGGGGTAATTTTATTAATTTATTTAGTTGGTAGTTAAAGATGATAATAGTGAAATAAATAGTGGGTCACTTTCACCACTCTTATAATTAGTTATATGATATTTAGGAAGAACTATTTTGTAAAAGGAAAATAAGGGTTTAGACAAGAGAAACCATATCTGCAGCAGTCACGAAACGATTGTTAAACAAGATTGAAGTGTCGGTTTATGGTATTCCATGAAACTTTCTTTCCTTTACAAAGAGATATTAATTGATAATGTAGGAAAATTTATATTATAATGTTGAAACCGAATCGAGTTACGATTGGTGTCAGCGTAGGAATTCAGGTCGACTAGTTAATTTGTTATTATATTGTTAACTTTTAAAATGAAAGAGGCGAATACGTGAACAATAATGGAATTGAAGGGAACCTATTGAATTTTCTGAATGTTTATAATCTTAGTTCTTAAGATTTTATTTGGGTGAGACAAAGAATAGTGGATAATAAATACATGATGATTGGAATGATGAGGTAGTGATAACCTAAATATTTGATTAATGTAGAATTGACCAATGATTGGCTTAGTGGTTTAAATATTACCTGGGTATTTTGTCATGCAATACTAATATTTTATTTAATTGAAAAGGGATGATATTCATTAAAATTATAACAAGTTGAATTACCATGGAAATCAATGTGAAATAGTACAGTAGTTTCTGTGTAGGAACTGAATTACATTGTTGTTAGTTTATCTGCCCTTGGTTTCGTGACCAATGGCTATTATTTTTATGTATTAATATTTTATTTTTATATTACACACTATATTGGTGATTTAAGTATAACATATTGAGGTAGGTAATTAAATATTAGGTGTGTCGAATTATTTAAAATTTCATTAGAGATATGTTGGGTTTGAACTTTAGGAAGTTGATCATATAATTATGTGGGTTTTTTGGTCTAGGCGAAACATAGAATAAATTGAGCGTTTATAGAATAATTATGTGAGTAAAGGCATTGGAGAAGTAGTTGCTTGACTCTGATTCTTCGCTGGAGGTAGGTTATGGTTTATTTATATTTGATAGATAAACTCTAACTAGCGATTGATATGTATTGAGTGATATTGTAAAGTCTCCTATGTACTTGATGGTGTGGTTGTATATACTTGATTGTGTGGTTTGTGGTTGGCCTAAAATTATGAGACTGTTGAATTTCTAATCTTGAAACCTCTCTATTAAAATGACGCCTTGAATAAAGAAGGCTCGATGAAATAAAATAATGAGATAATTGGATCGGAGTGTCACGATTCGACACGGTATTATTGGATCGGAGTGTCACGTTCTGACACGGTATTATGGGATTGAAGTGTCACGTTCCGACACGATATATGGGATCGGAGTGTCACGTTCCGACACAATAATATTAAAGGAAAGTTTGAAGTAACTTAATATACTTAATATCAAAGAACCAATTTTCCAAATGAGTATGGTGTGGAGGCATGAGTCCTCATAGGGGTGCATGATGTTGTGATTGATGGTGTACCTATTATGGTGTTGTTGTCAATGGTTCATGTGTTTGTTGCTTTCCACTTGTTAAGTATTGTAGTTGATTTTATATTATTATTCAATATATATTGGTTTCTATTTTGAGTTGGCCGATGATACCTACTCAGTACGTGTTCATTGTACTGACCCCTACTTGTATTTTCTTCTTTGTTCTTTTGTGGAGTGTGCAGCAAGTGTACCATCGACTTCGCCTCGCCCTCAGCTGTAGCCAATCTCCAGCATATCAGAGTTCAGGGTGTGCTATTAATTTTAGCTCGTGCTGGATTCTCTCATTCACGTCTTGATGTCTTTGAATTTCGGACATGAGCCATTTTTTTGCTTATTTTGATTTCTTAAACACTTTGAGACTGATAATTTGGAAATAGATGTCCTTGATGTGATGCCTATAAAATTTTTGGATAATAAGTATTAGACTTTAGAAACTTATTTAAATTGGTTACTTAATAACTTTTGGAGCTTCCGTATTACTTTTGCTATTTATAGTTGAATTATTGATATATGTTGGGGTTCAGACTTATTGGTTTGCCCACATAAGGGGGTAAGTGTGGGTGCCACTTACGACTAATTTTTGATCGTGACAGTTTTTATCTCATTTCTTTTTTGGACAAAAAGAGTAATCTATAATTACTTGTATCTTTTTTAGCAAGTTGACCAAATTTTGAATAGTAATATTTAGTTTGATATTTATATTATTATTCATTAACCTACAAATATATACATGGCTAGCTTCAAAAAAATATAACCAAGAGAGACAAATTAATTTTATTCTTTTTTTTTTTTTTGAAAAAGAACCTTGGAATAATGGTTAACAGAAACAAGTAACTGTGATAACTGGGTGTTTTAATATAATCTCATAAAAATGCTAAGCAACAAATTATTTAAATGTGCAAAAGATATTCATTAACGTAGTCAAAAAATTAGTTAACCTTCAATAAATTCTTTTTTCGTTACTAAATCACTAAAATATATCTTTTGGTGTTTATTTCTGATATATTAAAAACATCTTAAATGAAAATCTATGATATCTCACTGAATTTTTAGATTGTTACTTGGTAGTATATGTAATCTCTTAATTCAGTTTAACATAGCAAAAATTATGTCGCCTTTCTATATATTTTTACCTTCTAAAGACAGTTAAAATGTATCACCAAGTGTTTGTATTTCTCATTTTGACTTCTTCTCATAACGAAATAAAAAAAATGAAAAAAATTATAAGTCTATTGTGATTTTATGCAAAAAAAAAAAGTGTTATAAAACTGATTCTAATATGTCAAAAGATTTATTGTGTAGATTCTAAATTCTAGTTTTATAGTAGAATAGTCTGTTGAATTCTTTGGATACACAAATTTTTTTCCTCAAAAGAGTATATTCTAACCTTAAATTTACAAGAATTTATATTTTTCATGAATAAATAAAAAGTGAAATCAGCTTCATCAACGTCACCCATATTAAAAGTCAATAATATTACTGAGTAATAGATACTATTAATTAATGACTGAATTACTGAATTTGTGTTTGAATAAATCAAATTTGTATTTCATTTGTGAAGAAACAACTAGAATAATTAAATTGAAAGAAAATCATATCAAACAACTGAATTTATTTTAGTTTGTATGGTTAATCTTATTTCATTTTTAAATTGAAATCGAAATAAACAAAATCACTTACTCCCAAAACCCCTCAATAGAAAGAAATTAATATACATTTTAGAT
>JAKWIY010000886.1:25000-33400 GCA_027704805.1 Solanum corneliomulleri
TTCCCATCATTATTTACTCATTCTATCATGTTTTACGGATTAAAAAATGATTGTGGAGAGTTTAACACGTACCTTTAGCCTCAAGAATGGTGGAAAATGATTTAGAGCTGCCTGGGGTCGTTCCTTATCTCTAAAAGTAAAAAAGTGTCAAATAAGATCTTTAGGGGTTTTATTGGCGACTTAATTTGTGCCTGTCCCGCTACAACGGGACTCATCCCATTGTAGCGACAGTGCCACAGATGGACTCATCCCACTGTAGTGGCGGTGCCACAATGGCCTAAAGTCCTGCTACAATGGCATTTTTTGAAACAATGAGCCCTCCCTAAAAATCTACGATTTTAAGTCCCGTTTTGTTCGCCACATCGGTCGCCTACCTCGCTACAACAAAAATAATCCTATTACAATGGCCCAAAATAAAACATACAGCTCATTCGCATAATTCTAGAGTCCCAATTTACAACCCACCTCCATTCCACTAAGTGCAGAAAATACCCTTCACGCTACGATCAATTCCCAGAGCTCTACCCACTCAAATTTAATTCCACAAAATCATACATTCATTGATGAGTTATCTAACCATTCATTTAACCAAGTTTATAATCAAGTCACTCGATTGCTACCAGATTTCCCTACACCATAAAGACTCTGATTTCCTCCAAATCTGGACAAGGTTGGGAAAAATTCAAATACTGCAAAAAGTTTTTACGGCCTCAATTTTTCCCTCGTTGGCATTTCTATAACAATGAAATCTCATTGTTACAATCTATACCAATTTACTCATCACTCATCTCCCAGTGACAAAACTAAGAATAGGCTAAGGGAAGAATAAAGGTACATTCCACAAACAATTAGGGATACATGCCTCTTTATATCCCGCTCGGTTTCCTAAGCAACTTATTCCACCGGACGTTGCTTCTATTGAACTTTCACGGAATTAATATCCTTGATCCTCAACTTACGCAAATCAGATCAGGAATAGACATCGGTTCCTCCTCGTATTAAAGGTATTTATCTAGCACGATTGAGTCCCACTTGATGATATAATAACCGCCACCATGATTATTTTTCAACACAGACACATAAAATATCGGATGAACACTTGATAGATTATGGGGTAGAGACAATCTATACGCCACCATCCCTACACATTTCATAACCTCAAATGGAAAAATGTATCACGGGCTTAACTTGCCCTTCTTACCAAATCTCATCACTCTTTTCATAGGTGACACTTTGAGAAGAACATTCTCCCCAATTGGAAACTCCATGTCTCTTATATTATGATCTGCATACTTATTTTGTCTACTCTTGGCATCTAAAGGTTTAGCTTGAAAACTCCTTACCTTGTCTTGAGCATCCTTCACTAAGTCAAACCCCAAAGGTTTCACATCTCTAGCATCGAACCAACCTATGGGTGATCTACATCCCCTCCCATATGATGCCTCAAATGGTGCCATATCAATACTCAAGAGATAATATTATTATAAGAGAATTCACATATCTCTGGGTTGCTAAAAGTTTAGCTTGAATACTTCTTACCTTGTCTTGAGCATCCTTTACTAAGTAAATCCCCACAGGTTTCATATATCTAGCCTCGAACCAACCTATGGGTGATATACACCCCCTCCATATAATGCCTCAAATGGTGTCATATCAAAGTTGGACTGATAGCTATTATTATAAGAGAACTCGGACAAAGGGTAAGAACTTAAACCAATGCCCTCCAAAATCAATCACACATGACATCAACATGTCTTCTAACACTTGGATAGTCCTCTCGAATTATCCATCCATCTGTGAATGAAAGGTTGTACTAAAATTGATTTGGGTGCCCAATTCATCATCCAGTTTCCTCCAAAACATGGAAGTGAATTGGGTATCGCAATCTAGGATGATAGAAAGAGGCACTCCATGAAATTTCACTATCTCCTTCATATAAATCTTAGACAATTCTTCCGCATTATAATATATTCTTATTAGAATAAAATGAGATGACTTAGTCAATGTATTAACCACAATCCAAATAGAATCAAATTTCCCATGTTCTTGAGAAGACCAACCACAAAATCCATGACTATTATTTTCCACTTCCATTCCAGAATTGACATTCTCTGAAGTAAACCTGCAGACCTTTGGTGTTCATACTTCATTTATTGGAAATTTTGACACTTCTGCACAAACTCCACTATGTATTTATTCATGACCGACCACCAATAAATCCATTTGAGATCTCTATACATTTTTGTCACCCCCGATGAAAGGAATATCGTGAACCATGAGACTTTGCCAATAAATTTTGAATCAATCCATCAAGTCGAGGAGCACAATTCCTTGGTTTCACAATAAGTGCACCATTCGCATCGAGAGTGGTCTCTTGTGCCTTACTATTCACCATCTTCTCCTTAAGTTCCTCAAAATCTTCATCCTCAAGTTGTTTGACCTTGATCTCCTCAACCAATGTGGCCTTAGCTTCAATGCTAGCTAAAACCCCGTCTCTTTCAAAGATGCTCAACTACATGAACTTTGACTCTATGGTCTGAATCTCCTTGGTCAAAGTTCGCTTGGATACACTCAAATAAGCTAAGGTACCCTTACTTACCATTTTTTTACTCAACGCATCTGCCACCACATTAGGTTTGCCCAAATGGTATTGAATGATCACATCGTAATCCTTGAGTAACTCTATCCATCTTTGATGTATCAAATTCAGATATTTTTGAGTGAACACATGTTGCAAACTATGATTATTAGTAAACACTTCACACTAAACACCATAAAGATAATGAAACTGTAACGACCTGTTTAGTCGTTTCGAGCAGTAAAATTGTTTTGATTAAAAACTGACTGGGTCGACGGCTCACGCAACGGACCATCATGGTTACGACAGGTACCCTCGACGACAGGTAGGACGAACCGTCATTACCACAACGGTCCGTCGAGGATCTTCATTCCAAAACACTTAAACTCTGAAATCTAGGTACGGGGATCAACTCTCCGAACTTCGCGACGAAATTGCAGCACGGACCGTCGTAGATACAACGGACCGTCACAAATCCCTTTACTGAATTTAAGTCTCTGAACTCTGTGACGACCTTGTAGGACGGACCGTCGCAGGCACAATGGGCCGTCACGAGTTGCGTAACCTCGACTGGGTCGGATTTCTGCTAAAAGTTTTAAGGGGTGTTTTTGGACTATTCCTGATTATAATTAGAAAATTAGTGGGGTAAGTTAATAATTTATTTACTTGGGGGTAAAGGAGATAACCTGAAATAAATATGGGTTACTTTTATCATAATGAATTATATGATTATTAGGGTAAAAGAAAAAGAATCTGGAGAAGAAAAATAAAAGAAGGGAAAGAACGAAGTGATGAGAGATGAAGAGAGAGAGAGAGAACGAAGAAGAAAGCAAAGGCATTGGGTAACTTGCTTGATCGCGATTCTTCGGTGGAGGTAGGTTACGGTTTATGCTATTTCATAGTAAACTCTAAATAGCGATTGATATGTATTGGGTGGTATTGTAAAGTCTTCTATGCGCTTAATTGTGTTGTTGCATGATTGTGATTATGTAAATGGTGATGGATTATAATGATGATACTGTGGAATCTTAAAAACCTTAAATCCACTATATTAATGATGATGCCTTGACATTTAAAAGAAGGCTTGATGAACTAAAAGAATGAGGTTAATGGATCGGGTGTCACGAACCGACACGTAGTAAGGGGATCGGGGTCACAAAACCGACACATAGTTAGATATTAGGGGATCGGGGTCACGAACCGACACCTAGTATTAAGGGATCGGTGTCACGAACCGACACGTAGTATTAGGGGATCGGGTGTCACGAACTGACATGTAGTAGTAGGGGATCGGAGTGTCACGTGCCGACACAGTAATAATGAGGATAATGAATCTTGAATTATGGTAATATACTCAACTTTAATGAACCTATTTCCCAAATGAGAATGGTGTGGAGGCTTGAGTCCTCATAGATGTACTTGGTGTTGTTGTTAATGGTCCTTGTACTTGTTGTTGTCACCTGTTGAGTGTTGTAGTTGATTTTATATTATTATTCGATCTATATTGCTTTCTATTTTGAGTTGGTCGATGATACCTACTCAGTACGTGTTCCTTGTACTGACCCCTACTTGTATTTTTCCCTTTGTTATATGTGGAGTGCAGCAAACGTGCCATCAACTTCGACTCGTCCACAACTCTAGCCAGTCTTCAGCATATCAGATTTCAGGGTGAGCTATTATTCCTAGCTCGGACTGGATTCTTTCTTTCACATATCGATCTCTTGAAGTTCGGACATGGACCATCTCTTTTACTTATTTTAGCTTTTTAAATACTCTTAGATTAGAAATTTGAGGATAGATGTTCTTGGTGTGATGACTTCAAGATTTTGGGAATAATAGTTGAAAAACTTTAGAGCTGTTATTATGGTTATATTAATAAGATTTTGAGTCTTCCGCATATTTTGTTCATTATGGTTGAAATATTAGTAAATGTTGGGGTTTAGATTTGTGGGTTCGCTCACATAGGAGGATAAGTGGGGTACCACTCGCGGCTCTTTTTTGGGTCGTGACAACTTGGTATCAAAGCATTTGGTTCGTTGGTCTCATCACACAAGAACGAGTGTCTAGTAGAGTCTTGAGGAACGGTAGGGGGACGCCTTACTTTTCTTGAGAGGCTATATGACTTTAGGAAAATTCCATTCTTTCTTTCTTTCGTGCTATCACTTGGATCCAATTGGTATCTAGGTGATACAAATTGGTATCTGACATCCTCACTCTATTTCGCAGATGGTTAGAACTAGAGCAACGACCGTGCCAACACCAACACCGGCAAGACAGGATGCGTCGGAGCCATCCATTGGTGATGTAGCTCGAAGAGGAGCAGTGGCAAGAGGCCGTGGTAGAGGTCGCGGGAGGACGTCCTCTAGAGGTAGAGGACAAACACCTGGCCCAGCTAGTACTAGGGTGGTGACTCCTCCACCGACTGATGAGGTAGTAAGAGAGGGTGAGGAAGGGGAAAATGAGCAAGTGCAAGATGAGGAATTACCACCCCAACCTACCACAGAGATGATTAACCAGGTTCTTGCTTATCTTAGCGGGTTATCTGATCAGGGGCAAGACAACTCCAGTGTTTTCTACACCAGCACCTCAGGTTCCGGGAGTACAACATGCAGCTGCTGTTTGTGGCTCCCGCAGGATGCCTCATTGGAAGTAGGCAGTTTCCTCGATTGACTACAGGGCTATAATGACGAGTGATCAGCATGAAATTTTCACTAAATTCTAAAAGTTTGAAACCTCCAGTCTTCAAGGGTGTTGAATCTGAGGATGCCTATGATTTTCTGGTTGATTGTCATGAGCTGCTACATAAGATGGGCATAGTAGAACGATTTGGCATTGAGTTTGTGACCAATCAGTTTCAGGGGAACGCCAAGATGTGGTGGCGGTCATATGTTGAGTTTGAACCAGCACAGGCACCACCCATGACTTGGGCATCATTCTCTAGCTTATTTATGGAGAAGTATATACCCCGGACTTTGAGGGATAGGAGGAGAGATGAGTTCCTGAGCCTAGAGCAAGGCAGGATGTCGGTTACTGCTTATGAGGCTATGTTTCGTGCACTATCCAGGTATGCCACCCAGCTTTGCTTCAGTCCACAAGAGCGGATTCGCCGTTTTTGAAGGGATTGAGGTCAGATTTGCAGATCCCAGCCTTACAGGTAGCTGTTGCAGCAAAATCCTTTCAGGAAGTGGTTGATTTTGTGATAGAGGTGGAGGGGGTGAAGCCAGACAACTTCACCCTGGCGTCGACATCTAAGAAGTTCCGTAAGGGAGGTGAGTTTAGTGGTTCTTACTCCAGAGGGCTAATTTCAAGGAGGTTACCCAGCCCGACCTATCCAGTCTTCCTGCAGCTGGCATGGGGGTCCACCAGCCAGTCAGCATTTCTCTGAGTTTGGAGGTTATCCCCCTACTTCGTCGTTCTCACAGAGACCTATGTTTGACTCCAGAGAGTGTTATGGATGTGGAGAGACTGGACATATTTGAAGGTTTTGTCCAAAATAGAGTTACATACCCCCAATAGTCAGAGGTAGAGGTGGTCATGGGAGAGGCCTACATTCTGGAGGACGTGGTGGTCAAGGTAATGGTGGTCACCCAACCAACCGAGGTGGCGGGCAAGCCGGAGCTACTGCAGCACAACATGGTAGGGGCAACGGACAGACAGGTGATAGGGCCTATTGTTATGCTTTCCCCGGGCGGTCTGAAGCGGAGACATCTGATGTTGTTATCACAGGTAATCTTTTGGTTTGTGATTGCATGTCTTCTGTATTATTTGATCCTGGCTCCACATTTTCATATGTATCTTCCTCATTTGCTACTGGTCTTAATTTACATTGTGAATTGCTTGACATGCCTATTCGTGTCTCTACTCCTGTGGGTGAGTCAGTGATAGTTGAGAAGGTGTATAGGTCTTTTCTTGTGACTTTTGTGGGGAATAATACTCATGTAGACTTGATTATTCTAGAGATGGTTGATTTCGATGTAATTCTGGGTATGACTTGGCTTTCTCGAAATTTTGCAATCTTGGATTGTAATGCTAAAATTGTGACATTGGCCAAGCCTGGGACAGATCCGCTAGTGTGGGAGGGTGACTATACTTCCACCCCAGTTCGTATCATCTCCTTTCTCTTCGTGCTAAGAGAATGGTTAGTAAGGTTGTTTAGCTTTCTTGGCACATATCAGGGATGATACTTCCCAAGTACCTTCGATTGGTGTGTTTCGATAGTCCGTGAGTTTTCTGGATGTGTTTCCTGCAGACCTTCCTGGTATGCCACCGGAAAGGGATATTGATTTTTGTATTGATCTGGAGCCGGGTACTTGCCCCATTTCCATACCCCCTTATAGAATGGCTCCAGCAGAGTTAAGGGAGTTAAAGGCCCAACTTCAAGAGTTGCTAGGTAAAGGCTTTATTAGACCAAGTGCATCCCCTTGGGGTGCTCCTGTTTTATTTGTGAAGAAGAAGGATGGAAGTTTTCGGATGTGCATAGACTACAGGCAACGAAATAATGTAACCATTAAGAACAAGTATCCTCTTCTTCGCATTGACGATTTGTTCGATCAGCTACAAGGTGCTTGTACCTTCTCAAAAATCGATTTGAGATCTGGTTATCATCAATTGAAAATACGGGCAACGGATGTGCCAAAGACTGCTTTTCGAACCAGGTATGGGCATTATGAATTCTTGATAATGTCTTTTGGGCTTACGAATGCCCCTGCTGCTTTCATGAGCTTGATGAACGGGATTTTTAAGCCATATCTGGATCTCTTTGTCATTGTGTTCATTGATGATATACTGGTATACTCAAAGAGCAGGAAGGAACATGAGGAGCATTTGAGAATTGTATTGGAAGTGTTGAGGGAGAAAAGGCTTTATGCCAAATTCTCCAAGTGTGAGTTTTGGCTAGATTCAGTGTCCTTCTTGGGACACGTGGTTTCTAAGGATGGAGTGATGGTGGATCCTTCTAAGATTAAAGCGGTGAAGAGTTGGGTAAGACCTACTAATGTTACAGAGGTAAAGAGCTTTGTTGGTTTAGCTAATTACTACCGTCAATTTGTCAAGGGATTTTCTTCTGTTTCTTCCCAATTGACAAACTTGACTAAGCAGAATGTTCCATTTGTATGGTCGGACGAATGTGAAGAAAGCTTTCAGAACCTCAAGACCTTGTTGACTACTGCACCAATTCTTACCCTACCAGTGGAAGATAAGAATTTCATTGTTTATTGTGATGCATCTTATTCTGGGTTGGGTGCAGTGCTAATGCAAGAGAGGAATGTAATTGCTTATGCTTCAAGGCAATTAAAAGTGCATGAACGTAACTATCCGACCCATGATTTGGAGTTGGCTGCAGTCGTGTTTGCATTAAAGCAATGGAGACATTATCTATATGGGGTTAAGTGTGAAGTCTATACAGATCATCGTAGTTTACTGTACGTCTTTACTCAGAAAGACTTGAATTTGAGGCAGAGGAGGCGGATGGAAGTACTGAAGGACTATGATATTACTATCTTGTATCACCCAGGAAAAGCTAATGTTGTGGCAGATGCTTTAAGTAGAAAAGCAGGGAGCATGGAAAGTCTAGCTCACTTACAGGTTTCTAAATGCCCATTGGCTAGGGAGGTTCAGACTCTGGCTAATGACTTCATGAGGCTGGAAGTACTAGAGAAGGGAGGATTTTTTGCCTTTGTGGAGGCAAGATCTTCCTTTCTTGAAAAGATTAAGGGAAAACAGTTTGTTGATGAGAAGCTGAGCCAAATTCGAGATATGGTATTACGAGGAGAGGCTAAAGAGCCAAATTGATGAGGAAGGCGTTTGAGAATTAAGGGAAGGGT
>JAKWIY010000887.1:0-28341 GCA_027704805.1 Solanum corneliomulleri
TTCCTTCACTCATACGCAGACTTTTGAAACTAAATTCAATATTCTCTCTCCTCAGGTATTATTTTATTTTTTACGTTTGGTCTGGACTTTAATTCTTCTTTTTGTGTCTCGCTTTCAATTTCTTTTTCAGAAGTTTTAAAATTTTTTTCATTGGATGGTTTGGGGATATTACTGCTTGATTGAAATGGGTTTTATCGTTTTATATTTAATCCTCCATCATAGTTGGCCTTTCGGCTCTTTTCAGAAGTGATTTTGTATTCATTTTGTCACGACCCAAAACCGAGCCGCGACTGGCACCACAGTTACCCTCCTATGTGAGCGAACCAACCCATCTAAACCCCTAACATTTCAATATAATATCAACAGAAAGTAATGCAGAAGACTTAAACTCATTAATACAACCAATTCAATAACTTCTAAAATTCAACATCTATTATTCCCCAAAATCTGGAAGTCATCACCACAAGAACATCTATGATCAATTTACTAAACTAAGAGTATTCTAAGAAGCTAAACAAGTAAAAGCTAGTCCATGCCGGAACTCCAAGGCATCAAGACATGAAGAAGAAGATCAAGTCCAAGCTAGAAGCATTAGCTCACCCTGAAGATCCGGTGTGACGAAGACTGGCTAGAATTGCGGTTGAGTTGAAGACGACGGTCCGTTTGCTGCACTCCACAAATAACAAAGAAGAAAACATAAAAGTAGGGGTCAGTACGAAACGCGGGTACTGAGTAGATATCATCGGCCAACTCAAAATAGAAAACAGTATATACCGAGTAATATCATAAAATCAACTATGATACTCAACATGTAGCAACAACAAGTAATATATCATTAACAATTACCATCAAGTTCACACATGAGGACTTAAGCCTCAATACCATACTCATTTGGGAATTAGATTCATTAGATTGAGTATATTAGCATCTTTCAAGATTCATTATCCATATTCCTCTTGTGTCGGTACATGACACTCCGCTCCCTCATATATCTCTATTCCTCTTGTGTCGGTACGTGACACTCCGATCCCCTACTACTATGTGTCGGAACGTGACACTCGGATCCCCTAATTCTATGTGTCGTTCGTGACACCCGATCCCCTAAATCTACGTGTCGGTTCGTGACACCCGATCCCCTAATCTACGTGTCGGTTCGTGACACCCGATCACTAATCTCATTAAGTTCGTTCATCAAGCCTCCTCTTTATACCCAGGGCATTATCATTGTAAGTACTTAGTTTATCAAGCCTTCTCTCATACCAGGGCATTATCATTAACAAAGAGATTAGGGTTTGCAAGATTTGGGATTCAATAAACTTCATCATGCTTATATAATTACAATTATATAATCACATTCATGCAAGCATACAATTAAGCACATAGCAGGGTTTACAATACTATCAATACATATCATTCGCTATTAAGAGTTTACTACGAATATCGTAAAAAAAAAACCATAAACCTACCTCCACCGAAGACTAGTGATCAAGCAAGAAATTTCCAAAAGCCTTGTGTTTTCCCCGTTTCTCTTCTCTCGTTCAATCCTCTCTCTCTCTTTGTTCTTTCTATTTTCTTATTCAAGCCCCTTTCTTTTACCCTAATTAGCATATAATTAAGAATAAAAGATGGCATAATAACCCACTAATTAACTTAAGGTTACCTCTTTAACCCCCAACTAATTAGACTTATTTAACATTAACCCTCTAACTTTATAATTAAAGCAGGAATAGTCCAAAACGTCCCTTAAATCACTCAAAGAAATCTGACCCAGACTGGGATTACGCAGTCTGTGACGGCCCATCGTGCCTGCGATGGTCCGTCCTGCTGCCCCGTCACAAAGTTCAGAGACTCAATTTCCTGAAGAGGTCTGTGACGGTCCATCGTGCCCCGACGTGTCCGTTCCTGCCATCCGTTACGAAGTTCAGAGAGTCGATTTAGTACCCAAATTTCAAAATTTCTAAGTGTTTTGAAACGAGACCCTACGACGGTCCGTCGTGCCCATGACGGTCCGTCGTGGGGTCCGTCGTCTCAGCCAGTTTTCCATAAATAAAATCTGCTGCTCAAAACGACTAAACAGGTCGTTACAATAGATACCAATTTACCCATTGTTCGTCCTCGAACGATCACAAGAAGAAAAACAAGGGCGAGAAGGGGTACCTGAATCTTTAAACAGGTGTGGGTATCTTTCTTGCATATCGGCCTCTTTCTCCCAAGTGGCTTCTTCAACCGGCCGATTCTTCCATTACACCTTGATGGATGCAATCTCCTTGACCTCAACTTGCGAAATTCTCTATCTAAAATAGCAACAGGCCTCCTCATAAGACAAATTCTCATCAAGCAAAACTGAATCCCAACGGATAATTAGTTTCCATCCCCATGGTATCTTTTCAACATAGACACATGAAATACCGGATGCACTCCGGACAGCCCTGGAGGCAAGGCTAATTCGTAAGCCACCTCCCCTACTCGCTAAGTAATTCAAAGGGACCAATATACCTTGGGCTTAGTTTACCTCTTTTACCGAACCGCATCACCCCTTTCATGGGCGAAACCTTCAACAACACTTGTTCACCCTCCATGAACTCTAAGTCTCTAACCTTTTGATCTGCATATTCTTTTTGCCTACTTTGTGCTGCCAAAAGCTTTTCTTGAATATATTCACTTTCTCTAAGGAATCCTCAAAGGTCCGTACCCCAAGGTCTAACCTCAAATGCATCAAACAACCAATGGGAGACCTACATCTCCTACCATACAATGCTTCAAATGGGGCCATGTCAATACTTGAGTGATAACTGTTATTGTATGAAAACTCCGCTAAGGGGAAGAAGTTATCCCAATGACCACCAAATTCTATCACACATGCACGAAGCATATCCTCAAACACTTGAATCGTTCGCTCAGACTGGCCATCGGTATGAGGATGGAGCGCAGTGCTAAGGTCCAACCTAGTACCCAATTCAGCATGCAATGTTTTCAAAAACTTAGAAGTAAACTGCGTACCTCTATCTGATATGATGGAGAGTGGAACCCAATGCAACCGAAACAATTTCTGAGATATAGATTTTGGCTAACTTTCGGCATTGTAAGTCACCTTGACCGGAATGAAATGAGCAGACTTAGTTAACCTATCAACAATCACCCAAATAGAGTCATACTTACCCATTGTCTTTGGAAGACCAACCACGAAATCCATTGCAATTCTCTCCCACTTCCATTCAGGAATGGGCATTCTCTGAAGTGTTCCTCCGGGCCTCTGGGTGTTCATATTACTTGTTGACAGTTTGGACATTTGGAAATAAAATCCACAATATCACGCTTCATTCTACTCCACCAAAAGTGTTGCTTTAGGTCACGGTACATCTTGGTTGCACCAGGATGTTAGAATACCTTGAACTAGGCCTATGTCAGAATAGTGTTTATCAAATCATCGACGCGGGGTACACATACCCTTCCCTTAATCCTCAAAACACCTTCCTCATCGATTGTTGCTTCTTTAGCCTCTCTTGCAACACTTTATCTCGGATCCGAATCAATTTCTCATCATTAAACTAATTTCCTTGATCTGTCAAGGAAGGAAGATCTTGCCTCCACACAAGCCAAAAATCCTCCCTTCTCATTACCTCTAACTTCATAAGGTCATTAGCCAGAATTCTGAACCTCTCTAGCCAATGGGCGTCTAGAAACTTGCAAGTGAGCTAGACTTCCCATGCTTCCCGCCTTTCTACTTAAAGCATCCGCCACCACATTCGCTTTTTCCGGATGATACAAGATAGTGATGTCGTAGTCCTTCAGTAGTTCCATCCATCTCCTCTCTCTCAAGTTCAAATCTTTCTGAGTAAAGACATACTGTAGGCTACGATGATCCGTATAGACCTCACACTTAACCCCATATAGATAGTGTCTCCATTGCTTTTATGCAAACACTACCGCAGCCAATTCCAAATCATGAGTTGGGTAATTACGTTCATGCACTTTTAATTTTCTTGAAGCATAAGCAATCACATTCTTCTCTTGCATTAGCACTGCACCCAAACCCGAATAGGATGCATCACAATACACAATGAAGTTCTTACCCTCCACTGGCAAGGTAAGGATGGGTGCAGTTGTCAACAAAGTCTTGAGCTTCTGAAAGCTTTCCTTACATTCGTCCGACCATACAAATGGAACATTCTGCTTAGTCAAGTTCGTCAATTGGGAAGCAATGGAAGAGAATCCCTCGACGAATCGACAGTAATAGCTAGCTAAACCAACAAAGCTCCTTATTTCTGACACATTCGTAGGTCTTACCCAATTCTTCAGTGTCTCAATCTTAGAAGAATCTACCATCACTCCATCCTTAGACACCACGTTCCCCAAGAAGGACACTGCATCTAGCATAAACTCACACTTAGAGAACTTGGCATAAAGCGTTTTCTCCCTCAACATTTCCAATACAATTCTCAAATGCTCCTCATGTTCCTTCTTACTTTTAGAGTATATCAGTATATCATCAATAAATACAATCACAAAGAGATCCAAATATGGCTTAAAAATCCCGTTCATCAAGCTCGTGAACGCAGCAGGGGTATTCGTAAGACCAAAAGACATCACTACAAATTCGTAATGTCCATACCTGGTCCGAAAAGCAGTCTTTGGCACATCCGTTGCCCGTATTTTCAATTGATGATAACCGGATCTCAAGTCAATCTTAGAGAAGACACAAGCACCTTGTAGTTGATCGAACAAGTCATCAATGCGAGGAAGAGGATACTTGTTCTTAATAGTTACCTTGTTCAACTGCCGGTAGTCTATGCACATCCGAAAACTCCCATCCTTCTTCTTCACAAACAAAAACCGGAGCACCCAAGGAGATGCACTTGGTCTAATGAAGCCTTTGCTCAAAAACTCTTGAAGTTGGGCCTTTAACTCTCTTAACTCACGGGGGAGCCATTCTATAAGGGGGTATAGAAATGGGGCGAGTGCCCGGTTCAAGATCAATACAGAAGTCAATATCCCTATTAGTGGCATACCAGGAAGATCTGCCAGGGAACACATCCAAAAACTCACGGACTACCGAAACCGACTCAATCGAAGGTACTTGGGTAGTGTCATCCTTGAGATGGGCCAAGAAAGCTAAACACCCTTTACTAACCATTTTCTTAGCACGAAGAAAGGAGATGATACGCACCGGATTGGAAGTGTAGTCACCCTCCCACACTAACGGATCTGTCCCAGGCTTGGCTAATGTCACAGTTTTAGCATTACAATCCAAGATCGCAAATTGCGGAGAAAGCCAAGTCATACCCAGAATTACATCAAAGTCAACCATTTCTAAGATGACCAAATCTACATAAGTGTTGCTCCCCACAAAATTCACCAAACAAGACCTATATACCTTTTCAACTAGCACAGACTCACCCACCGGAGTAGAAACACGAATAGGCATATCAAGTAATTCACAATGTAAATTTAGACCATTAGCAAATGAGGATGATACATAAGAAAATGTGGATCCAGAATCAAACAATACAGAAGCCATGCAATCACAAACCAGAACATTACCTGTGATGACAGCATCAGATGCCTCCGCTTCAGACCGCCCAGGGAAAGCGTAACAATGGGCCCTATCGTTTGTCTGTCCGTTGCCCCTACCATGTTGTGATGTAGTGGCTCCAGTTTTCCCATCACCCCGGCCGTTTTGGTGACCACCATTACCTCGACCACCACGTCCTCCAGAATAACGGCCTCTACCATGACCACCTCTACCTCTAGCTATTGGGGGTCTATAACTCTGTTTTGGACAATTCCTCCTATTATGTCCAGTCTCTCCACATCCATAACACTCTCTAGAGTCAAGCATAGGTCTCTCATAGAAGTATTGACCGGTCTGAGGTGGACCCCCAACCACAGTTTATAGTGAAGACTGAATTGGTCGAACTGAGTAAGCTCCGGAACCCTGTCCTCTAGAGTAAGAACCATTACACTCACCTCCCTTTCGAAACTTTTTTGATGTCGATGCTATGGTGAATTCATGTGGCTTCACTCCTTCCACCTCTACCACGAAATCCACCACTTCTTAGAAGGACTTTGCCGTAGTCGCTACCTGTAAGGCTGAAATCCGCAACTCTGACCTCAACCCCTTCACAAAACGACAAATCCGCTCTTGTGGACTGAAACAAAGTTGGGTGGCATATCTGGATAGTGCACAAAACTTAGCCTCATATGTAGTAACCGACATCCTACCTTGCTCTAGACTTAAGAATTCATCTCTTTTCCTATCCCTCAAAGTCCGTGGGATATACTTCTCCATAAACAAGCTAGAGAACGATGCCCAAGTCATAGGTGTTGCCTCTGTCGATTAACACTCAACATGTGATCGCCACCACATTTTGGCGTTCCCTTGAAACTGATAAGTCACAAACTCAACACCAAACCGTTCTACTATACCCATCTTGTGTAGTAGCTCATGACAATCAACCAGAAAATCGTAGGCATCCTCAGATTCAGCACCCTTGTAGACTGGAGGTTTCAATTTTAAGAACTTACTGAAAAGTTCATGCTGATCATTTGTATGGGCCCCGTAGTCAGACGAGGCAACGTGCCTATCTCCAATGAGGCATCCATGCGGGGAGCCCCAGCAGCGGCATGTCGTACCTCTGAAACCGGAGGTGGGGTGGGAAGAAAACACTGGAGGTGCCTGACCCTGATCAGATAACCCGCTAAGATAAGCAAGAACCTGATTGATCATCTCTGGGGTAGGTTGGGGTGGCAATCCTCATTTTGCACTTGTTCATTCTCCCCTTCCTCACCCTCGCTCACTACTTCCTCAGTCGGTGGAGGAGTCACCACCCTAGCATCAGATGGGCTAGGTACTCGTCCTCTCCCTCTAGAGGACGTCCTCCCACGACCTCTACCACGGCCTCTTGCCGCTGCTCTTCCTCGAACCACAGCCCCAGTGGCTGGCTCAGACGTTTCTTTTCTTGCCGGTGTTGGTGTTGGTGCAGTCGTTGCTCTATTTCTAACCATCTGCGAAAAGAGTGAAGATGGTCAGATACCAATTTGTATAACCTAGATACCAATTTGGATTCAAGTAATAGCACGAAAGAAAGAAAGAAAGAATGGAATTTTCCAAAAGTCTTATAGCCTCTCAAAGAAAAGTAAAGGCGTCCCCCTACCGTTCCTTAAGACTCTACTAGACTCGTTCTTGTGTGATGAGACCAATGAACCTAATGCTCTGATACCAAGTTTGTCACGACCCAAAACCGAGCCGCGACTGGAACCCACAGTTACCCTCCTATGTGAGCGAACCAACCCATATAAACCCCTAACATTTCAATATAATATCAACAGAAAGTAATGTGGAAGACTTAAACTCATTAATAAAACCAATTCAATAACTTCTAAAATTCAACATCTATTATTCCCCAAAATCTGGAAGTCATCACCCCAAGAACACCTATGATCAATTTACTAAACTAAGAGTATTCTAAGAAGCTAAACAAGTAAAAGCTAGTCCATGCCGGAACTTCAAGGCATCAAGACATGAAGAAGAAGATCCAGTCCAAGCTAGAAGCATTAGCTCACCCTGAAGATCTGGTGTGACGAAGACTGGCTAGAATTGCGGTTGAGTTGAAGACGACGGTCCGTTTGCTGCACTCCACAAATAACAAAGAAGAAAACATAAAAGTAGGGGTCAGTACGAAACTCGGGTACTGAGTAGATATCATCGGTCAACTCAAAATAGAAAACAGTATATACCGAGTAATATCATAAAATCAACTATGATACTCAACATGTAGCAACAACAAGTACTATATCATTAACAATTACCGTCAAGTCCAAACATGAGGACTCAAGCCTCAATACCATACTCATTTGGGAATTAGATTTATTAGATTGAGTATATTAGCATGTTTCAAGATTCATTATCCATATTCTTCTTGTGTCGGTACGTGACACTCCGCTCCCTCATATATCTCTATTCCTCTTGTGTCGTTACGTGACACTCCGATCCCCTACTACTATGTGTCGGAACGTGACACTCCGATTCCCTAATTCTACGTGTCGGTTCGTGACACCCGATCCCCTAAATCTACGTGTCGGTTCGTGACACCCGATCCCCTAAATCTACATGTCGGTTCGTGAAACCTGATCCACTAATCTCATTAAGTTCGTTCATCAAGCCTCCTCTTATACCAAGGCATTATCATTCTCATTACTTTAGTTTATCAAACCTTCTCTCATACCAAGGCATTATCATTAACAAAGAGATTAGGGTTTTGCAAGATTTGGGATTCAATAACTTCATCATGCTTATATAATTACAATTATATAATCACATTCATGCAAGCAAACAATTAAGCACATAGCAGGGTTTACAATACTATCAATACATATCATTCGCTATTAAGAGTTTACTACGAATATCGTAAAAAAAAACCATAACCTACCTCCACCGAAGACTAGTGATCAAGCAAGAAATTTCCCAAAGCCTTGTGCTTTCCCCTTCGTTTCTCTTCTCTCGTTCAATCCTCTCTCTCTCTCTCTCTTTGTTCTTCCTATTTCCTTTATTCAAGCCCCCTTTCTTTTACCCTAATTAGCATATAATTAAGAATAAAAGATGTCAATAATAACCCACTAATTAACTTAAGGTTACCTCTTTTAACCCCCAAGTAATTAGACTTATTTAACATTAACCCTCTAACTTTATAATTAAAGCAGGAATAGTCCAAAACGTCCCTTAAATCACTTAAAGAAATCCGACCCAGACTGGGATTACGCAGTCTGTGACGGCCCGTCGTGCCTGCGATGGTCCGTCCTGCTGCCCCGTCACAAAGTTCAGAGACAAAATTTCCCTGAAGAGTCTGTGACGGTCCGTCGTGCCCACGATAGTCCGTCCTGCCATTCCGTTACGAATTTCAGAGAGTCGATTTCAGTACCCAAATTTCAGAATTTCTAAGTGTTTTGAAACGAGACCCTGCGACGGTCCGTTGTGCCCATGACGGTCCGTCGTGGGGTCCGTCGTCTCAGCCAGTTTTCCAGAAATAAAATCTGCTGCTCAAAACGACTAAACAGGTCATTACACATTTACTACTTTGTATCAATTGCATAGTCGTCAGAGGTATTAATGAGAATAGAGACATGCTATGTGAATAAAATTCTCTAAGGTTAGTAATGGATTGTGTCAATTATTTTGATCACCCTTTTGGCTAAGACAACTTGTTCTAATTTTGATGGCTTAACTTACAGAGAAATGAAGCTGCAGCCGATAAAATTCGATCCGATAGTAATTTCATGAAATTCTATCTTCTGGAGGAATAACATGTAATAGGTTCTTTGGGTATTTGCCTTAGAATCAAGGTGGTTCCATTAGTGGTAAGCTTCATTTCTAAGTATTTTCATATGTGTATTTCTTTATTGACCATGTGAGCATTTGTTTGGAATTATAGTTGAAACCATTTGATTACTTAATTAAGTCCCAATGTGTTATTTCAAGCAAATTTTAATCATTGCTAAAAATTGTAAACAAGGTTAACAGTAATTGAATTGGCAATTGTCATAATGCAAATAAATTATAAGATTGTATTTAGGACTTTTGTTTCTAGACTATTTACATGACAAATGTATAGCACATAAACTTGGAACTAATAAGAAGAGAAGGAAAATAGCACTTCACCAAGATAGTCTAGTAATGTTGAAATTCTCTCCATTTGTTATTTGTGTTTATAGAAGGTCTTTTGATTTACATTTTATTGTTAAATATTTATTTATTTATTTCATCAATTGCTTCAACAGATCTTAAGAACCATATTAATGTTCAATTAGTTGAAGATTGCATAGATCATGAAGTGATTTGAATGGTAATATCAGATCGTTTTTTTAAATAAGTCATAATACTATCATGTTTTGTTATTTTTCATTCATCTCTCTTTTGAATGTCAAATAAGCACTTTTAATGTCAACAAACTTTTTGGATCCACAAAAATGATAGTATAATATAAAAAGAAACTGCTGAAAAGGTCCATATGTAATTGATTTATCTATTGTCTTTTCAATGATTTTTCTTTAGAATTTTATTTGATTTAACTTTTGTCTTTCTCCACTTGCGATACAAATTTGATGCACATTTGCTTCAATGATTACTATTATGAAGATGAAAAGGGTTAATAAACTTATAACTCAACCATACATTCATATTGAGAATACAACTAAAATGACTCTTTGTTGCTATTCCACAAATGAATTTCTGCTATACTTTGTAACACTTCATAAATGGACAAGCAAATCTGATATCTGTTGAAAGCTTTTACTTGATTCTGGTGACTATAACAATGGAAATATTTTTTTAGATACTTATTTGTTATTAATAGTAATAAAAAAGTATGTGTTACCAACAAGGGTTGTGATGGAGGACTAAGTACTCCTTCATCCTTAATCAAGAGTGTAACGACCTGTTTAGTCGTTTTCAGCAGCAGATTTCATTTCTGGAAAAACTGGCTAAGATTACGGACACCACAACGGACCGTCATAGGCATGACGGCCTGTCACAGATGTCTCGTTCCAGAACACTTGGAATTATGAAATTGGGTACTGAAAATCGACTCTCGGAACTTCGTAACGAACTTGCAGGACGGACCATCACAAGTGCGACGGACCGCCACAGTGTCCTTGGTGAAAAATGAAATCCTGGTCCTTGCGACGACCATTGTGACGGACCGTCGCAGTCACGACGGCCCGTCACAGGTTGCGCGAATCCCAGGCAGATTCGGATTTCTTTACACGTTTTAAGGGACGTTTTGGACTATTCTTTCCTTAATTATAAATTTATGGGGTTAATATTAATAAGTCTAATTACTTGGGGGTTAAAAGAGGTAACCTTAAGTTAATTAGTGGGTTTTATTGTCCTCTTTTACACTTAATTATATGTTAATTAGGGTAAAAGAAAGAGGGTTTGAATAAAAGAAAACAGAAAGAACAAAGAGAAAGAGAGAAATCGATCGAGAGGGAGGAGAAAACATGAGCTTGGGAATTCGCTTGTTGATCACTAGTCTTCGGTGGAGGTAGGTTATGGTTTTTACGATATTGGTAGTGAACTCTTAATAGTGAATGATATGTATTGATAGTATTGTAAACCCTGCTATTTGCTTAAATTGTATGCTTGCATGATTGTGATTATGAAATTGTGATGAATTAACAAAGCACGATGAAGCTATCGAATCCCAAATCTTGAAAGAACCCTAATTCACTGGTTAATGATGATGCCTTAGTATAAAAGAAGGCTTGATATATTATATAATGAGAATGATGATGCCTTAGTGTAAGAGAAGGCGTGAATGAATTAGGGGATCGGGTGCCACGTTCCGGACCAGGATAGAAAGAGGATCGGGTGCCACGTTCCGGTACCAGGAGAGAATGAATATGAGGATCAGAGTGTCACGTTCCGACACCAGGATAGAATATGGATCGGTACCACGTTCCGGTACCAGGATAGTATATGAGGATCGGAGTGTCACGTTCCGACACCAGGATAGTATATGGATCGGGGCCACGTTCCAGTACCAGTATAGTATATGAGATCGGAGTGCCACGTTCCGGCACCAGGGTAGAATATGGATCGGAGTGTCACGTACCGACACAAGAGGAAGAAAGATAATGAATCTTGAAAGATAATGAATATACTCAACATAATGAACTAATTTCCAAAAATGAGTATGAATTGGGGCTTGAGTCCTCATGTGTGAACTTGACGGTAATTGTTAATGATATAGTACTTGTTGTTGCTACATGTTAAGTATCATAGTTGATTTTTATGATATTACTGATATTATCTTCTTCTATTTTGAGTTGGCCGATGATATCTACTCAGTACTTGTGGTTGTACTGACCCCCTACTTTTATGTTTTCTTCTTTGTTATTTGTGGAATGCAAGCAAACGTTCCGTCAACTTCAACTCAGCAAGTAAATCAAGCCAGTCTTCGTCACACCGGATCTTCAGGGTGATCTAATGCTTCTAGCTTGGACTGGGTCTTCTTCTTCAAGTCTTGATGCCTTGAACTTCCGGCATGGACTAGCTTTTAGTTATTTTTTTGTTCTTAGACATTCCTAGTTTAGTAATTTGAGATAGATGTTCTTGATGATGACTTCCAGATTTTGGGAATAATAATAATAGTTTTTTGAATTGATTTTTATTGATGATTTTAAGTCTTCCGCATTACTTTCTGTGATATTATATTGAAATGTTAAGGGTTAAATTGGTTGGTTCGCTCACATAGGAGGGTAAATGTGGTGCCAGTCGCGGCTCGGATTTGGGTCGTGACAAACTTGGTATCAGAGCATTAGGTTTCATTGGTCTCATCATCACACAAGAACGAGTCTAGTAGAGTCTTAAGGAATGGTAGGGGACGCTTTACTTTTTTCTATGAGAGCTATAAGACTTAGGAAAAGTCCATTCTTTCATTTTTCTTTCGTGCTACTACTTGAGTCCAATTGGTATCTAGGTGAACAAAATTGGTATCTGACCATCTTCATTCTATTTCGCAGATGGTTAGAACTAGAGCAACGACCGCAACCGGCAGCAACAACGGATAGACAAAACGACTGAGCCAGCCACTGGGGCTGTAGCTCGAGGAAGAAGCAGCGGCAAGAGGCCGTGGAAGAGGTCGTGGGGACGTCCTCTAGAGGAAGAGGACGAGCCCCTAGCCAATCTGATACTAGGGCGGTGACTCCTCCACCGACCGAGGAGGTGATAAGAGAGGGTGAGGAAGGGGAGAATGAACAAGTGCAAAATGAGGAAATGCCACCCCACCTACCCTAGAGATGATCAACCAGGTACTGCTTATCTTAGCGGGGTTATCCGATCCGGGTCAGGCACCTCCATGGTTTCTGCACCAACACCTCCGGTTTTAGAGATACGACATGCGGCTACTATGGCTCCCGCATGGATGCATCATTGGGAATAGGCACATTTCCACGTCTGACTACTGGGCCTATTATGACAAATGATCAGCATGAACTTTTCAGTAAGTTCTTGAAATTTTAAACCTCCCGTCTTAAGGGCGCAGAATCAGAGATGCCTACGATTTTCTGGTTGATGGTCATGAGCTACTACACAAGATGGGTATAGTAGAACGGTTTGGCGTTGAGTTCGTAAGCTATCAGTTTCAAGGGAACGCCAAATGTGGTGGCGGTCACATGTTGAGTGTCAACCAACAGAGCACCACCCATGACTTGGGAATCATTCTCTAGCTTGTTTATGGAGAAGTATATCCCAAGGACTTTGAGAAATAGAAAAGGGATGAGTTCTTGAGTCTAAGAGCAAGGAAGGATGACGGTTAACGCATACGAGGCCAAATTCCGTGCATTATCCAGGTATGCCACCCAACTTTGTTTCAGTCCACAAGAACGGATCCGCCGTTTTGTGAAGGGTTGAGATCAGAATTGCGGATTTCAGTCTTACAGATAGCGGCAACGGCAACATCCTTCCAAGAGGTGGTAGACTTTGTGATAGAGGTGGAAGGAGTGAAACCTGATGACTTCACCACGACATCGACATCAAAAAGGTTTCGAAGGGGAGGTGAGTTCAATGGTTCTTACTCAAGAGGACAGAGTTCAGGAGGTTACTCAGTTCGACCAATTCAGTCTTCACTACAGACTGTAGTTGGGGGTCCACTTCAGACCGGTCAACATTTCTCTGAGGGGCCGATGCGTGAACCCAGAGAATGTTATGGATGTGGGGAGATTGGACACATTAAGAGGTTATTGTCCAAACCAGAGTTACAGAACCCCACTAGCTAGAGGTCGGGTGGTCATGGTAGAGGCCGCTTTTTCTGGAGGACGTGGTGGTCGAGGTAATGGTGGTCACCACAACGGCAGAGGTGATGGGCAACTGGAGCCACTACGACACAACATGGTAGGGGCTGGACAGACGGGTGATAGGGCCCATTGTTACGCTTTCCCTGGGAGATCTGAAGCGGAGGCGTCTGATGCTGTTATCACAGGTAATCTTTTGGTTTGTGATTGCATGGCATCTGTATTATTTGACCCTGGCTCCACGTTTTCATATGTATCTTCATCATTTGCTACTGGGCTAAATTTACATTGTGAATTACTTGATATGCCTATTCGTGTTTCTACTCCGGTGGTGAGTCTGTGGTAGTTGAAAAGGTTATATAGGTCTTGTTTGGTGAACTTTTGTGGGGAGCAACACTTATGTAGATTAGGTTATCCTAGAAATGGTTGATTTTGATGTAATTTTGGGTATGACTTGTCTTTCTCCGAATTTTGCGATCTTGGATTGTAATGCTAAAACGGTGACACTAGCCAAGCCTGGGACAGATCCGTTAGTGTGGGAGGGCGACTACACTTCCAATTCGGTGCGTATCATCTCCTTTCTTCGTGCTAAGAAAATGGTTAGTAAAGGGTGTTTAGCTTTCTTGGCCCATCTCAAGGATGACACTACCCAAGTACCTTCGATTGAGTCAGTTTCGGTAGTCCGTGAGTTTTTGGATGTGTTCCCCGCAGATCTTCCTGGTATGCCACCAGATAGGGATATTGACTTCTGTATCGATCTTGAACCGGGCACTCGCCCCATTTCTATACCCCCCGTATAGAATGGCTCCCGCCGAATTAAGAGAGTTAAAGGCTCAACTTCAAGAGTTGTTGAGCAAAGGCTTCATTAGACCAAGTGCATCTCCTTGGGGTGCTCCAGTTTGGTTGTGAAGAAGAAGGATGGGAGTTTTCGGATGTGCATAGACTACCGGCAGTTGAACAAGGTAACTATTAAGAACAAGTATCCTCTTCCTCGCATTGATGACTTATTCGATCAACTACAAGGTGCTTGTGTCTTCTCGAAGATCAACTTGAGATCCGGTTATCATCAATTGAAAATACGGGCAACGGACGTGCCAAAGACCGCTTTTCGAACTAGGTATGGGCATTATGAATTTGTAGTGATGTCCTTTGGTCTTACAAATGCCCCCGCTGCTTTCATGAGCTTGATGAATGGGATATTTAAGCCGTATTTGGATCTCTTTGTGATCGTATTTATAGATGATATACTGGTATATTCTAAAAGTAAGAAGGAACATGAGGAGCATTTGAGAATTGTGTTAGAGTTATTGAGGAAGAAGAAGCTTTATGCGAAATTCTCTAAGTGTGAGTTTTGGCAAGATGCGGTGTCCTTCTTGGGGCACGTGGTTTCTAAGGATGGAGTGATGGTGGATCCCTCTAAGATTGAGACAGTGAAGAATTTGGTAAGACCCACTAATGTGTCAGAAATACGGAGTTTTCTGGGGTTAGCTAGCTACTACCGCCGATTTGTCAAGGGATTCTCTTCTATTGCTTCCCAACTGACAACTTGACTAAGCAAAATGTTCCATTTGTATGGTCGGATGAGTGTGAGGAAAGCTTTCAGAAACTCAAACTTTGTTGACTACCGCACCTATCCTTACCTTGCCAGTAAGAGGTAAGAACTTCATTATTTATTGTGATGCATCCTATTCGGTGTTTGGGTGCAGTGCTAATGCCAGAGAAGAATGTGATTGCTTATGCTTCAAGACAATTAAAAGTGCATGAACGTAACTATCCAACTCATGACTTGGAATTGGCCGCGGTAGTGTTTGCATTAAAGCAATGGAGACACTATTTATATGGGGTTAAGTGTGAGGTCTATACGGATCATCGTAGCCTACAGTATGTCTTTACTCAGAAAGATTTGAACTTGAGACAGAGGAGATGGATGGAACTACTGAAGGACTACGACATCACTATCTTGTATCATCTGGGGAAGGCGAATGTTGTGGCAGACGCTCTGAGTAGAAAGGCGGGAAGCATGGGAAGTCTAGCTCATTTGCAAGTTTCTAGACGCCCATTGGCTAGAGAGGTGCAGATTCTCACTAATGACCTTATAAGGTTAGAAGTAAATGAGAAGGGAGGATTGTTAGCTTGTGTGGAGGCAAGATCCTCCTTCCTTGACAAGATTAAGGGAAAGCAGTTTGATGATGAGAAATTGATCCGGATTCGAGATAAGGTGTTGCAAGGAGAGGCTAAAGAAGCAACACTCGATGAGGAAGGTGTTTTGAGGATTAAGGGAAGGGTATGTGTACCCCGCATTGATGATTTGATCAACACTATTCTGACAGAGGCTCATAGTACAAGGTATTCTATACATCCGAGTGCAACCAAGATGTATCGCGACCTAAAGCAACACTTCTGGTGGAGTAGAATGAAGCGCGATATTGTTAACTTTATTGCCAAATGTCCAAACTGTCAACAAGTAAAGTATGAACACCAAAGGCCCGGAGGAACGCTTCAGAAAATGCCCATTCCTGAATGGAAGTGGAGAGAATCGCAATGGATTTGTGGTTAGCCTTCCAAAGACAATGGGTAAGTATGACTCCATTTGGGTGTTGTTGATAGGTTAACTAAGTCTGCTCATTTCATTCCGGTCAAGGTGACTTACAATGCAGAGAAGTTAGCCAAGATCTATATCTCAGAAATCGTTCGATTGCATGGGGTTCCACTATCCATCATATCATATAGAGGTACGCAGTTTACTTCTATGTTTTGGAAAACATTGCATGCTGAATTGGGTACTAGGTTGGACCTTAGCACTGCATTTCACCCTCAGACCGATGGTCAGTCTGAGCGAGACGATTCAAGTGTTAGGATATGCTTCGTGCATGTTGTGATATAATTGGTGGTCATTGGGATAACTTCCTACCCTTAGCGGAGTTTTCATACAATAATAGTTATCACTCAAGCATTGATATGGCTCCATTTGAAGAATTGTATGGGAGGAGGTGTAGATCTCCCATTGGGTGGTTTGATGCATTTGAGGTTAGACCGTGGGGTACTGACCTCTTGAGGGATTCGTTAGATAAGGTGAAGGGCATTCAAGAAAAGCTTCTAGGGGCGCAAAGTAGACAAAAGGAGTATGCAGACCGGAAGGTTAGAGACTTGGAGTTCATGGAGGGTGAACAAGTCTTGTTGAAGGTTTCACCCATGAAAGGGGTGATGCGGTGTTGTGGCAAAAGAGGTAAGTTAAGTCCAAGGTATATTGGACCATTGAGGTACTAAAGCGAGTAGGGGAGGTGGCTTATGATTAGCCTTACCTCCAGGCTGTCCGGAGTGCATCCGGTGTTTCATGTGTCCATGTTGAAAAGATACCATGGAGATGGAAACTACATCATCCATTGGGATTCAGTTTTGCTTGATGAGATTTGACTTATGAGGAGGAACCGGTTGCGATATTAGATAGAGAAGTTCGCAAGTTGAGGTCGAGAGAAATTGCATCCATCAAAGTTTCAATGGAAGAATCGACCGTTGAAGAGGCTACTTGGGAGAAGGAGCAGATATGCAAGAAAAAACCCACGTCTGTTTACAGATTCAGGTACTTCTTTCCACCCTTGTTTATTCTTTTGATCGCGTCGAGGACGAACGATGGGTAAATTGGTATCTATTGTAACGACCTGTTTAGTCGTTTTGAGCAGCAGATTTCATTTCTGGAAAAACTGGCTAAGATTAAGGACACCACAACGGACCGTCATAGGCATGACGGCCCGTCACAGATGTCTCGTTCCAGAACACTTAGAATTCTGAAATTGGGTACTGAAAATCGACTCTCGGAACTTCGTAACGAGCTTGCAGGACGGACCGTCACAGTGTCCTTGGTGAAAAATGAAATCCTGGTCCTTGCGACGACCATCATGACGGACCGTCGCAGTCACGACGGCCCGTCACAGGTTGCGCGAATCCCAGGCAGATTCGGATTTCTTTACACGTTTTAAGGGACGTTTTGGACTATTCTTTCCTTAATTATAAAGTTATGGGGTTAATATTAATAAGTCTAATTACTGGGGGTTAAAAGAGGTTAACCTTAAGTTAATTAGTGGGTTTTATTGTCCTCTTTTACACGTAATTATATGTTAATTAGGGTAAAAGAAAGAGGGTTTGAATAAAAGAAAACAGAAAGAACAAAGAGAAAGAGAGAAAATCGATCGAGAGGAGGAGAAAACAAGAGCTTGGGAATTTGCTTGTTGATCACTAGTCTTCGGTGGAGGTAGGTTATGGTTTTTACGATATTCGTAGTGAACTCTTAATAGTGAATGATATGTATTGATAGTATTGTTACACCCTGCTATGTGCTAAATTGTATGCTTGCATGATTGTGATTATGAAATTGTGATGAATTAACAAAGCACGATGAAGCTATCGAATCCCAAATCTTGAAAGAACCCTATTCACTGGTTAATGATGATGCCTTAGTATAAAAGAAGGCTTGATATATTATATAATGAGAATGATGATGCCTTAGTGTAAGAGGGCTTGATGAATTAGGGGATCGGTGCCACGTTCCGGTACCAGATAGAAATGAGGATCGGGTGCCACGTGCGGTACCAGGATAGAATGAATATGAGGATCGGAGTGTCACGTTCCGACACCAGGATAGAATATGGATCGGGTGCCACGTTCTGGTACCAGGATAGTATATGAGGATCGGAGTGTCACGTTCCGACACCAGGATAGTATATGGATCGGGTGCCACGTTCCGGTACCATATGAGGATCGGAGTGCCACGTTCCGGCACTAGGGTAGAATATGGATCGGAGTGTCACATACCGACACAAGAGGAAGAAAGATAATGAACCTTGAAAGATAATGAATATACTCAACATAATGAACTTAATTTCCAAAAATGAGTATGGAATTGGGGCTTGAGTCCTCATGTGTGAACTTGACGGTAATTGTTAATCATATAGTACTTGTTGTTGCTACATGTTAAGTATCATAGTTGATTTTATTATATTACTTGATATATATTATCTTCTATTTTGGTTGGCCGATGATATCTACTCAGTACTTGTGGTTGTACTGACCCCCTACTTTTATGTTTTTTTTCTTTGTTATTTGTGGAATGCAGCAAACGTTCCGTCAACTTCAACTCAGCAGTAAATCAAGCCAGTCTTCGTCACAAGCACCGGATCCGGAATCTTCAGGGTGAGCTAATGCTTCTAGCCTGGACTGGGTCTTCTTCTTCAAGTCTTGATGCCTTGAACTTCCGGCGTGGACTAGCTTTTTAGTTATTTTTGTTTTTAGACATTCCTAGTTTAGTAATTTGAGATAGATGTTCTTGTGATATTGACTTCCGGTCTCCAGATTTTGGGAATAATAATAATAGTTTTTTTGAATTGATTTTATTATGAGTTTTAAGTCTTCCGCATTACTTTCGTGATATTATATTGAAATGTTAAGGTTAAATTGGTTGGTCGCTCACATAGGAGGGTAAATGTGGGTGCCAGTCGCGGCTCGGATTTGGGTCGTGACAAAGAGATCTCAGGTTCGAGTTTTCTTTGTCTTTATTAGGGAGCCCTCTACCTCCCAATGTGGGACTTCCTCCCAATATGAATGTGAATATCGGAAACTGAATGAGAAAGAAATTTTTTTTAGAGTATGTGTTGATTATTCTAAAAAATATGTTTAACTTCTTTTCTCCTCTACAAGAAAGATTCATAGTTACTTCTTTTGGATGAGTTCTCACTTTTAATAGTTTATGTAGCTGTGAGGCATGTTTTATATGTCATATGAATTTTACTTTTTCTAGCCAAATATTCTCAATTGAGATTGATTAAGGTAAATTGAATTAGATTGTCTTAAAACTCTTAAAGTACTTGGAAACACATTTATTTGATGCTTGATATATATGTGATTTTTTTCTATTTCAAGGGTATTTGTGGCTGACATCTTATTGTATGTTTGAGTTTTAATTTATGGAACCAAAATGTAATCCTATTTGGTTTGTACTTGTTTACATATAAAGATTGTCTTGGAGATAACGTCGTAGTATCATCAATATTGCTTCTACGGTTGAATTATTTTTTTATATGAAATATATTATGTTGAGATGATATAAATAAATCTATGTTTGATCAGATTTTGTAATGGAAAAGGAATAAGCACATTAAAATTTTCCGCTTTTTTTCAATGAGGCTTCGATTGTGTAGCTTCACTTAAGTTTCATGTTGTCTTATGCAGAATATATAGATATAATTCAAGATAAAATTTATGTGCTAGTTCTAAGCCTTTCAGGTACACTCTATATTCTTTTTCTCAATCATTAAATTTTGAGTCCCTATAATAGATTTCCTTTAAAAATGATCTATAGAATGATATTGTGTGTACTAATAATGTTCGGTGACTGAGTTTTGAGGCTTTGAAGGACGAACACATGCAATAACTATTGTACTACATGCTTTATTAATTTTATATTCTTTAGAAGTGGAGTGTATCTAACACGTGTACTTCATCGTAGCTTTTTCTGTCAACACGTGTATTGCTAGGTTCATTGGTGAGCACGCCACCTGTACTACTGAAAACAACTGTAATCCAACATCTATACTCTCCTCCTCTTCCTTCACTAATAAGAAGATTTTTTAAAACTAAATTTAATTCTCTCTATCTCAGGTAATTTGTTTTATTTTCTTATGTTTGACTTTAATTCTTCTTTTTGTGTCTCGCTTTCATTTCTTTTTCAGAAGTTTTAAATTTGTGTTCGTTGGATTGTTTGGGGATATTGCCGCTTGATTGAAATGGGACTTATCATTTTATATTAATTTCGGCTCTTTTCAAAATTGATTTTGTACTCATTTACTACTTTATATCAATTGCATAGGCGTCAGAGGTATTAATGAGAATAGAGACATGCTACGTGAATAAAATTCTCTAAGGTTAGTAATGGATTGTGTCAATTATTTTGATCACGCTTTTTGCTAACACAATTTGTTTCTAATTTGGATTGCTTAACTTACAGAGAAAAGCTGAAGCTGATAAAACTCGACCCGATAGTAATAGGTTCATTGGGTGTATATTATATATATATATATATATATATATATATAATCTATATATATATATAGACACACACACACACACACACAACACACACACCACATATATAATATATATATATATATATATTTGTGTGTGTAAAAAAGAAAGAAAAAGTAAATTAACGATGTAATCTATTAAAAAGTGTGTCACATAAATTTTGAATGGACAAAATACTAACTAGACGTAGATAATTATATAATTGCATACATAGAGTACATAACACTTGGTTCTTAAAGGTGTATATAACTTTATTAGTGAAGCACCTATTTCACACTCACTCTCCTACTCTACAAGAAACAGTCTCCTTGTATTTTTGAAAAATATCTAAAGTTTCTATATTAGGTACATTAGAAAGTTTTTCTTTATTCTAATTTTGGAAAGTTGATTTTCTATTTGTGTAGACAATATCATTTGTTTACAAGTATACTAATCTTTTTTCTTTGCATTTTATTCTATATTTCTTCAATTTTGTCATTCCAATATATGGATTATAGAAATACTCGATATTTCAGTTACTATTCATCATCTTTTCCATTTCACAAACAATTAGTGGGGCAAGAGGCAAATTCTCAAAAATTTCAGAAATTCATTAGTCAAGATTCATATGAGTCTGCAAATTTTCGTATGTACATTTATAAGGTAAAAAAGTTCTCAAAACTTTACAGTCGCGATTGGACATCTTGCCCTTTTACCCGCCAAGGGAAAAAAGCATGTCGATGTGACCCAAGGAAATACAACTATTTGCCAATTCCGTGCCCTGGTTATATATTTGCATCTTGCATAAAGGGAGATAATTGTGAATTATGCCATGGATTTTCCGAGTATTGGTTACACCCTGCAAAGTACAGGATCAGTCTGTGTAAAGCTGGCACGTCTTGTAACAGACCAGTCTGTTTCTTCGCACATACACTAAATGAGTTTCATCCTGAGACAATGTACAATTGGTGTTATATGTATCAATAACCTTTATACATCCAATCATATCCAGACATTATCATTGAAAATGATACAAATCGTAATTGAATGATTGTTCCTTGTAACCCTCAACTACAACCACCACCACATAATCACTATTACAGTATTATTGCTTTTGGATATGGAAATTCTCCTAATCCCCAACAAATTCCTTCGAAAAATATGTCAAATTTTGAATTGTTTGCTCAACCTCCTCCTCCATCTTCTCAAACTCAGACAAGATTTTGCCATAATATTCAAAATGAGAGTGATTTTTTCCTTTTTTCAGCAAACCATGCAAAGTTGATTGAGGAGATGAAGAATCTTGAGCTTTGGAGTACTTCTCATGCCGAATTAAATAAAATATATGAAATATATGATGATACAGGTTAAAGGTCGGTGGAGTATGAGTTATGGGTTCAAAAATTTCCAAACATAAATTGATTTTCTAACTTGCTAATCGATGCATTTGAGCGTACAAGCTTGTAAATATTTTATACATGATGAATGATAATAATTCATAGTTTATGTATATACAGATAATTAATTTGAAATCATTTTTATGAGGTTGTTAACTATTTCTAACTCTCTTTTTGTTATTTTCATTTCTATCTTCATATGTATCTAACATATATTGATGTTTCAAGTATTATATACAAATGTACCATAAAAGTATATCATTATATGCCCTTCCCTTTTTAATTGTATTTTGTTATAACCAGATTGTATCCAAACCTATTAGTTTGATGATTTGGATTTGCATTACATAAAACTCAAAATGAAAAACATTTTTTTCTAATTTTTCATTCTCGGGATTCAAACTAACGTTAAGGTAAAAAGAGCTTATATATCCATTTCATCACATTTTTTGGTGGTGGTCATTCAAAAATAAAGATTTTGTTACAAGAATTTGATGTAATAATCCGAAAGATCCTCTTTAGAATTTTTAAATATTTGTTTAACTTAAGTTAATTAGGCAATAGTTAATGGACTAAAGTGAATATTTAATAAGATCCTATACTATTTGACCCTTATATAATAAAATAAGTGAGTAAAATTTATCACTTTTAGCACTAATTAGTTCTGAAAATAAATTAAAAAAAAAAAGAAAAGAAGAAGAAACGGAACAAGGGTTACAGAATTTCGTCGGCTGCCAATTACTTCAGGTAAAATTTTGATTGAAGTTTTAAATCTTCCTATGTATGCTATTGCATTGAATGCTCCTTAGAATGCCTAGATTTCATTAAATATTATATATATACACATGCATGCAATTGAAAAGAGGGTTGTTGGGATAAAAAAAAAACAAAAAAAAAGGAGAAAAGAGATTGTCAGATCCTATATGTTAATACTATTAGATTATTATATTGTTATATTAGATTAGAAATTGGGATGAGGAAGACTTATGATGTGGGTATTATTCCGGCGGCTTTGATTATGTGTGGGATGAGAAACGCTAACATTATAATTGTTGTTATATTTTTATTATATGATTCATTATTAATTTTTTTGGGCTAAGTGAAATAAATTAATGGTTGAAATTTAAAAAAAAATAGTGAAAGATGATAAAATAAAATAAATGAATTAGAAGCATTAGATGAGGGAATATGCATATGAATGTATGTCGTACAGTAATTATGCATTCTGGGAAATTAACAACAGAATTGGAAGTATTTGGGTTGGCCATAATGAGCCAATGATTGGTCATAATGAGCCAATCATTGGCCATAATGATCCAATCATTGGCTGGAAAAAAAATGTGGGTATTGTTAGTTCCGCAATCTTATTGTGAATTTAAATACTTGAATAGATTCCATTGGTTCGGAAGCTCAACGGAAAGGGAAAGCTCAAGTCCAAGAGTAATTATTCGGTTGGCTAAGGCAAGTGGATTTCTAAACTCTTGTTAAGCGTATGAAATTCGTGTATTTCCTTGTGTGGTGTTGAGAATGATTTGGAGACTTGTTGCTTAATTGTTGGTGTTGTATTTCTGTTGTAAATTGTGCTTTGTTATCAAATGGTTATCTCCTCCTCCTTTCATTTGAGCATGTCATTTGCATTGTATCTGAGACATGGTTGTGGTAAGAGGATGGTGTACTATTTTCGAGGCGTATCGCGCGCCGCGATGGATATTATATTTCAAGGGACGTATCGCGCGCCGCGAAGGTTACTATTTATCGAGGGTCGTGTCGTGCACCGCGACAGATGCATGGACAGATATGTCCCCCATGGGTCCCGGACTGAGAGACAGCGGGTGTGTATCGTTAGGGAAGACATGCATCACTATACTTGACATTGCATCTCATGGCATTACACATTTATTATTGATGAACTTGAACACGTGTGTTTTGTTGATCTGTGAGTGTTTCTCTGTGAAGCTTGTGACTGTTGAATATTGTGTTGTTATTGAGTTGTGTGTTTGGTAAACTGTAAACTATTAGACTGTAGCGTGGAGGTTTAGATATGCTGTAAGAAGTGCCCGTATTTTGTTCACTTAACTTGTGTTTAGAGGTTTGCTTGTTGGGTACCGCGTGGTTTGGTACTCACCCCTTGCTTCTACAAATTTTTGTATGATACGAGCCTGGATCTTCGTGATACCTGTCATTCTTTTCGTTTCCGAGGCATCTTGTGGAGGATTGTGAGGTAGCTGCTTGTCATCTCAGCGAACTTTCCTACTCCAGTTTATGACTTTGTTTTTACTTGAAAGACAACTTCATGTTAGACTTCTATTTTATTTCAATTCTAATATTTACATTAGAGGCTTGTGCACGTGACAACCTGATTTTGGGGATTGGATTAATATGACTTGGTTTCATAATAGGAATTGTTGTTGGATTGTCATTTACTTCCGCACTTTGTTAGATATTTGGTTTTAGGCTGACTTGTCTTGGTGGGATAAGACGAGTGCCATCACACCCATTTTTGGGTCGTGACATTTGATGTCTTTGTAACCTTGCATGGTGGTAAATTCTCTTTTTAGTATCAAGCCTAGTTTATTTTCGTTAAGATTAAGACATCTAAATACACATCTAAGAGATTAAGATCTTTTTTATAGATTTGCACACTAAATATAATTGTGTATGCGTTTGTATGCGTGTGTATGGGTGTGTGTTAAGATATTTATATTATAAATAAACATTTTAATTTTTATGAAAATGAAATGGAACCAAGTGGACTACTTATATAAATAATAATAATAAAAATGATTGTTAGAATAAAAAAAAGTAATCATCTTTTTTTTTTTTTAAATTTCAACAACACATATTTATGAAGTTGTTTTTCCCTTTAATCAAATAAAATAATTATAATAAATTTTATTAGTTCTTGACAACAAGTAGCAGGAACAAAAATTAAAAGTTTAAGGAAAATAATTTATATAATTAATAAAGTTGGAGAATGAAAGAGACTTGTTATTTTAAGAGAAAAAATATGAAGCATAATTCCATCTAAAAATAAAATTGTCTTTAAAAAGGTTTGAATAAGAATAAGATTTTATTATAGATCTAATTTATTCAAACTCATTAAGAGACTTTCAAGTAAATAAAACAAACGCACTTAATGAGCTAGTCAATCATTAAAATTTAAACCTCCATTAAGTGCAAACAAATGAGGTCTTAGTTAATCAGGGTCTTGTTAAATTTTTGTTTACATCTGAACTAAAGAAGTTTGTATCCAAATTGAAGATATCAAATCTAACAAATAAAAAAGAAAAAGGTTGAAACAAATCAAATTTAATTATGTATGATATTAACATAGCATTTAAAAAATCCATCAAATCAGAACACATAAAAATCATATGATATTGACCTACGAATACCCTTACATGTGAGGAGATAGTAATACAATTATTTGTATGATATTTAATACCAAATAATATGTAAGCATTAAAAGAGTTAGAAACACAAATTATTTCCTTTAGATGGTATAAAAAATAACCGGAAAAAAAAATAGAGAAACGATTTTTGTCTGGGTGTGTGGGGGGTGGGTAAGGGGCTCCAAGCGGTTTATTTTGGTTTGTATGATAACAAAAAAAAATCAACATTGTCATCAGGAAGTCTCAAATAAATTTAAATAAAAACAGGTCATAAATTAATTATTTATATTAGTATAATATTTCAAATTTTTTTGTCACGACCCAAAACCGAGTCGCGACTGGCACCCACATTTACCCTCCTATGTGAGCGAACCAACCAATCTATCCTTTAACATTTTAATACAATATCAACAAAAGAAATGCGGAAGACTTAAACTCATTAATAAACAATTCAAAACTATTATTAATATCCCCAAAATCTGGAAGTCATCATCACAAGAACATCTATCTCAAATTGCTAAACTAAAACTGTCTAAGAAGTTAAAACAATAAAAGCTAGTCCATGCCGGAAGTTCAAGGCATCAAGACTTGAAGAAGAAGACCCAGTCCAAGCTAGACGCGTTAGCTCACCCTGAATTTCCGAAGGTGTAGTGAAGACTGGCTAGATCTACTGTTGAGTTGAAGTTGACGGAACGTTTGCTGCATTACACAAATAACAAGAAGAAAAACAAAATAAAGTAGGGGGTCAGTACAACCACACGTACTGAGTAGATATCATCGGCTAACTCAAAATAGGGAACAGTATATATCAATAACAATGTAAATCAACTACAATACTCAACATGTAGCAATAGCAATGTTCAATTCATCAATGAATACAACCGAGTTCACACATGAGGACTCAAGCCTCGATAATATGCTCATTTGGGAATTTAGTTCATTAGTTTGAGTATATTCATTATCTTTCAAGATTCATTATCTTTCTTCCTCTTGTGTCGGTACGTGACACTCCGCTCCTCTATTTCTATCCTGGTGTGGGAACGTGACACTCCGATCCTCATATTCATTCTATCCTGGTACCGGAACGTGGCACCCGATCCATATTCTATCCTGGTGTCGGAACGTGACACTCCGATCCTCATATTCATTCTATCCTGGTACTGGAACGTGGCACCCGATCCATATTCTGTCCTGGTGTCGGAACGTGACACTCCGATCCTCATATTCATTCTATCCTGGTACCGGAACGTGGCACCCGATCCTCATATTCATTCTATCCTGGTACCGAAACGTGGCACCCGATCCCCTAATTCATCAAGCCTTGTTTTACACTAAGGCATCCTCATTCTCATTATTAATTTATCAAGCCTTCTTCATACTAAGGCATCATCAATCTTATATATAATATATCAAGTGAATTAGGGTTCTTTCAAGATTTGGGATTCAATAGCTTTATCATGCTTTGTTAATTCATCACAATTTCATAATCATAATCATGCAAGCATACAATTTAAGCACATAGCAGGGTTTACAATACTATCAACACATAATATTCACTATTAAGAGTTCACTACAAATATCGTAACATAAACCATAACCTACCTCCACCGAAGAATTGGAATCCACAAGCAAATTCCCAAGCTTTGATATTCCTCCCTCTCGATCGATCTCTCTCTCTCTTTCTATTCTTTCTCTTTTGTTCTATTCAAACCCTCTTTCTTTTACCCTAATTAACTTATAATTAAGACTAAAAGAGGACAATAAAACCCACTAATTAACTTAAGGTTACCTCTTTTAACCCCCAAGTAATTAGACTTATTAATATTAACCCTCAATGTTTATAATTAAGGAAAGAATAGTCCAAAACGACCCTTAAAACATGTAGAGAAATCCTATTCTGACTGGGATCTGCGTGACCTGTGACGGGCCGTCGTGCCTGCGACGGTCCGTCACACCGGTCGTCGCAGCCTCCCCAAATTTCAGGTGAACTGTGACGGCCCGTCACCCCTGTGACGGTCCGTCCTGCACCTCCGTCATAACGGTCAGAAACTCGTTTCTTGTACCAAATTTCAAAAGTTGAAGTGTTTTGCAAACGGAAACTCACGACGGTTCGTCGTGGATGTGACGGCACGTCCTGCAGGTCCGTCACAATTTACAGAGAGTCGATTTTCAGTACCCAATTTCAGAATTCTAAGTATGCTGACACGCTTGCACCCTCGACGGGCCGTCGTGCCTGTGACGGTCCGTCGCAGTGCCCGTAGTCTTGGCCAGTTTTTCCAGAATTAAAAATCTGCTGCTCAAAACGACTAAATAGGTCGTTACAATAGATACCAATTTACCCATCGTTCGTCCCCGAACGATCAAAGGAAGAAAAACAATGGCGAAAAGGAGTACCTGAATCTGTAAACAGATGTGGATATTTTTCTTGCATATCTGCCTCCTTCTCCCAAGTAGCTTCTTCAACCGGTCGATTCTTCCATTGAACTTTGATGGATGCAATCTCTCTCGACCTCAACTTGCGAACTTCTCTATCTAATATAGCAACCGGTTCCTCTTCATAAGTCAAGTTCTCATCCAACAAAACAGAATCCCAACGGATGATGTAGTTTCCATCTCCATGGTATCTTTTCAACATGGACACATGGAATACCGGATGCACCCGGACAGCCCTGGGGGCAAGACTAATTCATACGCCACCTCCCCTATTCTCT
>JAKWIY010000888.1:0-28284 GCA_027704805.1 Solanum corneliomulleri
ATAGTTCAACTATAAATAATATCAATAATGTGGAAGCTCCAAAGATACTAAGCAACCAATTTAAATAAGTTTCTAACTTTAATACTTATCATCCCAAAATCTGATAGTCATCACATCAAGGACATCTAATCTCCAATAATAAGTCTAAGAATATCGAATACACTAAAATAAAGAATAAAATGGTATGTTGTCCGAAAGTATAGACACATCATGTCATGACCGAGAGAATCCAACATGAGCTTGAATGTAAGCTCACCCTTTAAATTGATATGCGGGAGGCTGGCTAAGCTGAGGGAAATCAAAAGTCATAGGTACACTCGCTGCATTTCATAAAAGGAAAACAAAGAAAGAAAACAAGTAGGGCTCAGTACGAGGCAACATGTACTGAGTAAGTATCATCGGTCAACCCAAAATAGTAACTAATATACAATAAATAATAGTATGAACTCAACTATAGCACTTAACAGGTGATAAACAACAAACAAACATGATAAAGTATCAACAACATTAAAGTAAGCTCGTAATAAGTCAATGATATCAAGATCACACATGAGGACTCATGCCTCCAAACTAAACCATTTTGGGAGTTGAGTTCTTAAGATTGAGTAACTTCCATTAATTCAACATGTGTTTTCCTTTAATATTATCGTGTCAGAACGTGACACTCCGATCCAAGAATACCGTGTCGGAATGTGACACTCCGATCCAAGAATACCGTGTCGGAACGTGACACTCCGATCCAAGAATACCGTGTCAGAACGTGACACTCCGATCCAAGAATATTGTGTTGGAACGTGATACTCCGATCCTATAATGTCATTAGTTTATCATTTAGTATCACCACTTTTCCATTCGTTAATAATATTTCATCTAGCCTTCTTTATTCAAGGCATTACTTCGATAGAGATGGCTTAAGATTATACATTCTACGGTCTCGGAATTTCAGACCAACCACAAAACACATGACCAAGCCACACAATCACACAATCAAGTACATATAAAACTTCACAATATCATTCAATGCATATCAATCACTATTAAGAGTTTACTATCAAATAGCATAAACCATAATCTACCTCCACCAAAGAATCGATTTCAAGCAAGCTACTTCTCCAATACTTTTCCCTTCATCAATGCCTCCGAACCTTTCCAATCTATCAAGTATATATGCATAATTTATAAAATAACGAGTCTATAAACACTCATATCATCTAGACCTAACAATTCACCTAATTTTATAATTAATTACCTAAAGTTCAAATCAAAGGGTAAGTCATACTTCCTCGAATCAGCATATCTTTAATGAAATTTTAAATAGTTCAATAAACCTAATATTTAATTAATTATCTCAAAATATCAAAATATATATTACAATATAATAACAAAATTGCAATGTTTAATAGTTAAAAGCACTGGTTAGGAACCAGTGGCAGCAAACACTTAAATGTATACCCTACCTGTTTATATTCCAATTATTAATATCCTTATTAAATTATTTATTTCCTCCATTTCATTCAAAATTCCAGCCAATCCGTAAATCAAATTCGTCTCCAAAGTCAACATGCACCATAATAATCATACATGTTAATAATAATAATAATAAATGCTTAAAGTTAAAGCCACTGCCAGTGGCGATTCTTCTAAATCACAATACCAATCCTAATGTTGAGGACATCTACTCACATATATATAAAATAATATATATAATATCCTTCATAATCACTATAAAATGATTATCTTCCTTTACTTTCTTATCCAAAAGTTTCAACCGGCAGTACATACATTAACTTCTATAACCATTCAAGCTACACAAAAGTTAATACAAATAATATTATTAGAAAGTTTGGAGCACTATTTCACCTGAAGTCGCGTCCTTCTTCGAGGCTGCAGAGATGGTTCCTATCTAAACCCTTTTTTTTTTTAAATCAGTTATTACCCTAATTGTATACCTTAATATAATAAAAAGGTAAAAGTGACCCACTATTAATTTTAATATTATTTTCTTTAACCACTTATTAAGTAAATTATTAAAACTACCCCACTTATTACATAATTACCATTATGAATAGCCCAAGTGAACCATTTAGACTCTATAGGAAAGTATTTTAAGAAATAAAATTCTCTAGCGCTCAAAACGACCAAAAGAGTCATTACATTTATACATAGTTACATTAAGTTATAACTGCACTCTTAAAAAGGAGATCATTATCCCTATAGAAAGAGAGAGAGTGATTTATTTATGTATTCACTATTTTATTTATGTGAATTCATATACTAAAGGAATAATTAATATAAATATATTTATTTAAAAAGTGTGTATTATTCAAAAAATCAAATAGTTATACTTATGTAATGCACGTTGTATAATTAAAGAAATTTATATTTGTTTTTATAATTATTTGAAATAATAAAATAATGAGTTGTAATTTTTTTGTTTTCTTAGTCGTGCATTAGTGTGTGCTTAGCAAATTTTTAGGAACAGTAAACTAATATATGGATAAACTACTTCAGCTAGCGACGACAATCGCAAACAATTATCTTTAAGATAAAATTTAAAAACTAATTGATTTGAATGTGAGGTTATTTATTTGAAGATAAATATCAAAAGAAAATGCCCCTATTTTAGTACTGATATATGACCTTTTTTTCCTCTTCGAAATAGAGATTCATAATATTTAGTCATTTTTTTATTGAAATGAAAGTTCAAGAATTTTTTAATGTGTTAACATGTGACTCTATATATAAAGGAATTTTAAATAATTAAATAAATAATTTAAATGTGGTGCTTCTCATTTTAAAATATTATTTAAAAAATTAGAATTTATTTTAAATATGTTGCTTCTCATTTTATTTAACTAAATAATTTAGAGTTTTCTAAATTATAAAACATTCAATTCTATTAAAAAATATTTTTTTGTTATTCAATAAAATTTAAATTTCAAAATTCATAATTTTAATTAATAAGAATTACCATTTTTTGTGGTGCAGACACGTGAGCTAGTGGTGGCAAATGGGCGGTTGGGTCAGATGTGGGCGGGTTGAAAATGGGTAAACATAAAATGGATAATCATTCAACCCGTTCATATTTGATATGGGTAAAAATTAGTTGGGTAATAAATGGGTTGGACACATTTTTCAAACTATCTACACCTGGACAACCTACTGTAGTTGAGCTTAAATAAATAGCTTAAGTCATATACAGCCACCTAAAGTTGTCTGTATTATTCACTTGGACACCTCAACTAGGAGTAGTACCTAATAAACACTTTAATATTAATAAATATGTATCTATTAAACACAAAATCAAAATCAACTTTAAAAATAATGTGCGTGTGGTTCACACGCTGTGTCTTAAAAAAGTCACAAATAAAACCATGATATGTGGCACGTCGGTCCAATTTAATCATAAAAATGAATTTGTAATTTTAAGAAATAAAAAACAATTTCAACTATTAAACCTTTGGTGTTTCTTCTTTGTTCTCACCACTGTCACTATGTTCTCACCTCTTCCAGCAAGATCCATTTTTTTCTTATTATAAACTACGGGATTCAGTATGATATAAATAGTGGAACATTATAATGTATGTGTAGTTTAGCGAAGTGACATTTATGGAAAATTAATTAATGTTAGTGAATTTTCTGTAGAATTTTCTTTAATATCACTTTAATAGATTTAATGAGTTTATATTTTAATTTGAGTGGTGATGTTTAATTATAATGACCAGATATAGAAAACAGACGGATGTCGGCTAACGTTTTAAAACTCCAATGTCGAAATCTTCTTCTTTCTTCTTACAAAGTTAATCCATAGATTAAGATTTTCTTGATATAAGAGTGAAAAAAAAACAGAAGTTTGAGACAAAAATGGAGAAAGAAGAAAAGAAGCAGAGGAAAGAAGTGCAGAAGTTTGACTCAAAAAGAAAATGAAGAAGAACACTATAATTACTTTCTTTTGTTGATTAAGAAATCATTTTTAAACTAAAAAGAATAATGATTATTTCCAGTGTCAATAAATAATTTAAAATTTTTATTTGGATTTATTCACGCACTAAACATACATGAGATCTACATTTATTGCCACATTCACGTTTTGTGTTTAATAGGTTAATGTTTTGTATATTTTAGATATCTAATAGGTATTAGTCTTAGTTAAAATGTTTAAATGAATAATAAGGACAACTTTAGGTGGTTGTAGATGACTTAAACCTAAATAAGTAGTACAATTCACACACCATGAGGTACAATTATGAATTACTGTGTTATTCCTTTTCTTGTTAGCTTTTTTATATATATATATATATATATTATATATATATATATATATATATATATTATATATATATATATATATATATATGAAAGAACTCTAAAAACTTTATAGTATTATTAAGGATATAATTAAAATAATGAGCATATTTTTAGAGGAATAATTTTGTAAGGTTTTCTGGAATTAACTTATGCCCTTGTGTTGTATTTGTTAAAACTCAAAAAATTACACACATATCAAAGAATAGTGTTGAAAAAATTATTTTTAAAAAATTTAGTGGAGATTTAACCTATAAAGAGTAAGATGTGTAAATATTTATAATCCAATACATTTCAAAACTTATACATAGTTACATTAAGTTATAACTGCAATTTTAAAAAGGGGGTCATTATCCGTATAGAAAGAGAGAGAGAGAGAGTGATTTATTTATTTATTCACTATTTTATTTAAGTGAATTCATATACTAAAGACATAATTAATATAAATATATTTATTTAAAAAGTGTGTGTTGTTCAAAATCAAATAGTTGTACTTATGTATTGTACATTGTATAATTAAAGAAATTTATCTCTGTTTTTATAATTATTTGAAATAATAAAATAATGAGTTGTAATTTTTTGTTTTCTTAGTCATGCATTAGTGTGTGCTTAGCAAATTTTTAGGAAGAGTATACTAATATATGGATAAACTATTTCAGCTAGCGACGGCAATCGCAAACAATTATCTTTAACATAAAATTTAAAAACTAATTGATTTGTACGTGAGGTTATTTATTTGAAGATAAATATCAAAAAGAAAATGCCCCTATTTTAGTGCTGATATATGAACTTTTTTTCCTCTTCAAAATAGAGATTCATAATATTTAGTAATTTTTTTATTGAAATGAAAGTTCAAGAATTTTTTGATGTGTTAACATGTGACTCTATATATAAAGGAATTTTGAACAATTAAATAAATAATTTAAATGTGATGCTTCTCCTTTTAAAATATTATTTTAAAAAATTAAAAATTATTTTAGATATGTTACTTCTCATTTTATTTAAATAAATAATTTAGAATTTTCTAAATTATAAAACATTCAATTCTTTTAAAGTAATATTTTTTTGTTATTCCGTAAAATTTAAATTTCAAAATTAATAATTTTAATTAATAAGTATTATCATTTTTTGTGGTGAAGACACGTGAGCTAGTGGTGGCAAATGGGTGGTTGGGTCAAATTTGGGCGGGTTGAAAATGGGTAATCATTCAAGCGCTCATATTTGATATGGGAAAAAATGGGTTGGGTAATAAATGGATTGAGTAAAATACTATTTTATCCACATCTCATGACTTTTTAAGAATTCAATATGGAGAAAATAATTTAGCCTTTTTTAGATGAAATCTGTTGAAAAATTTCAATTAGTTTTATTTTATTATAAAAGTAAAAAAAAATTTAAAATATTTTTGGGGTTTGGAAGGGGGGGGAGATGTCGAGGGTGGGGGTGGGGTGGGGGTGATTGGGGGACGATGGTAGAGATGAAAAAATAAAATTTTGAAGTTGAAAACTTTTTTTGATAATAAACTTAATTTTTTTTTTGGGTGGGGTTGAGGGGGCTACTGTGGGGATGGGTCGAGGGTAGGGGTGAAAAAATAAAATTTTGAAGTTCAAAATATTTGGCAAAAATAAACTTTAATTATTTTTGGGAAGCGTGGGGGTGGAGGTCGAGAGTTGAAATATTAATAGGGATCCATATATGAAAGTTTTGAAAAATCACTTCTAAAACTTTGTAACATAAGATTTTTTGAAAATTTGGAGAAAATTTGCAATACTATATTTGACCCGTAGTTTACCCATAATATACCCATATTTTAATGGGTAAAATATGGGTATAATCCCAAAAATTATCCATATTTAAAATCACCCTTTCAATCCATATTTAATAGGATATTTGGACGGGTCAGTAAAAAATTGGCTTAAATTACCAGCACTACGCGAGGCTATGACCTCTCCTAAGCTTTTAGAGTTTTGCAAAGTACACCCTCAACTTTATTTTATTGTTTGACTTTACCCTGTCGTTAAAAGCAAGTTATTTTTAAGTGTGACGTCAATAAACTTAACAAACACACCCCACTTTGGATAGAAAGGCCCAAATCAATTAAAATTACCAAATTTTACTTAAACTACTCAATTTTAACCCGACCCGACCCACATTATAATATAATCCATTTCTTTTACCCAAATTTTTTTTTCCCGCACCAAATAGCCACCAACCTCTCCAAGATCTCCTGCACCACCACCGATGGACTTGGCAAAATTCTCTATGGTGAGGTTGCTCGCATCACTTCTCAATGATTTTGGTTTCTAATTAATGAAATCCACTCATTTTTGGATATTGGTAACTGAAAAAGTTAACATATGTACACTACTAAAAGTTTACTAGTTTACTTTTCTACTACTTCAAGTGGTTCTTTGCTACCAGGTTTCAATAAATTAGAGCCTAAGACTAACACAATTAAGAGATTCATTACCGCAAATATCAATAAGCTTCAGATAAGATAAATTGCCTCCCTGCTTTAGTGGGTAATATGTAAAGGAGGTAGAGTAGTGGAAGAGGTAATGATTTTGGTGGTGGTGGTGAAGGAGATCTCGGAAAGGGCGGTGACTTTGGTGGTGGTAATGATGGTGCTGAAAACAAAGTTGATTTGGGTTAAAGAAATGTGTAATATTATTAAGTGGGCCGGGTAAGGTTAAAATTGATTAAATTAAGTAAAATCAGATAAGTTTAGTTGATTTGGGGCTTTTTCATCCAAGGAGGGGTATATTTGTTAAGTTATTAATGACAGAGATAAAAATAACTTGCTTTTCACAGTAGAAATAAATTCTACCAATAAAATAATGTTGAGGGGTAATTTCTGGCCCTTTTCCTAGTTTAAACCTATCTTCAAAAAAAATTAAAGTTCCAAAAATTGGTCTCACTCACAAAACTTCAAAAATAAATTCAAGCATAATGCATATTCAAATACAATTTCAAGTTCTAAAAATTATAACTATTATAGTTTTACTTTTACAATCTATAGACAAACAAAAATACATTGTATTTGATTTTGTGAAATACAATGCAGCTAATGTTTTTTTCTTAACAACACGGTTGGATGGTTATTACATATTGTATTGTGTTAGTAAATTAAATATAATGTTTGTTTTAAATTTCATTTATCATAATACTAAACTCAACATATGTAACAATAAAAAATATCATTTTATGTAATAACTGAATAAGTATAACTGCATTACTTTTCTTTTCTTTTCTTTTTGTTTTAAATCCTATTTCATTTTTATCTTCTTTTTGTATAATAAATTTGTGGCATATCGTACTTTTCTTGTATGCTTATTTTGTGAATTATGGTGAATCTTCAATTGTGTCAAAAGGTATCAACACTTGGGAAGTAAAATAAAATATCAAGAAACACTTGTAACAAATATGCATGTTCTCCCAATAGTTTATTATATGTCTTATATATTATTTTTTAATTGATTTTCATACAGAGTACACGTGCAACATACGTGCTCATGTACTAGCATGATTACAAGGATCAAGCAAACATCTGTTCTAACTAACAGAATCCCAAAATGCATTTAAAAGCACTAGTCGATGACTAATTAAATAGTTGTACAACTTAAACATTTAATCCAATGCTTAATATATTAACACTAACTTGTGTTTGTTGGAATACTTATTCATCAATCTTCTTCTTCTTCACCTCCTCTTCCTTTTTACCTGTTTCGTTATTTTTATCATCCTCATCTTTTCGCTTCTTTTTATTACATTTCAGTGAGGTGGATTGAATACTAGGTGAAACAAAATCACCATGTCTGAAATCCAGTGGATCGCCACCCTATAATGAAAAGAATCGAGTCATGTAAAATCTACAAGAAAAACATATATGAACATCTAACAAGAACTAAACTTCCTTTCATACTTTGTTTAGATATTGTAATATTTCTCTGTTTTCTTCTTGCCAATCATAAATATGTCTGCCAATAAAAACAAATCCCATCATAAGTATAGACGAGGTCATTTATAATCGACGAACTTCATATAGGCTCATTAAAGAAGTAGTGTAATCTTGCAGTACCTTAACTCTGCTTGAATCTTCTCAATTGCCAGGGTATGAGATGTTCTGGTACCAATATTAAATCCTCCCAGCTCATTTTGGTCCACCAATCCTCCTTTCACTGGATTAGGTCTAGACTTTGGTCCAGAAATTCCCATTAGATGAGCAGCTACAACAATAATGTAACACCTGAAATAGAAAAGATATAAAAATTAAAACATTAGCCCAACACAAATAAGAGTCCACAACTGTAATTCGTAGATGTATTTCTTGCAAAAGCACTAAAACCCTTCTAATGGTTGAACCTCATATTCCCTTTATATGCTTAACCCACCAATGATATACCTGAGAAATTTAATTCTTGCCTTTTTCTATCAAAGTTTCAACTTCCTCCAAACTCAATAGCATCAACATGCTTGACCACATCAACCCCATATAAATTTCATAAAGAATCAACTAGTTCATATAGTGTAACCAACATGAAAAAAGCAAAGAAATCATTGGGTGTTTTATTTCAAGAAGGTTTTTGCCTCTCAATAGTCTGAAAAGTGACGATGAAACTGAAAGGAAAGAATTGCAGCGTAGATTAAGAAAACTTGAGGAACAAGTGAGAGTTTATGGGAGAAGAGAAAAACTGAGAAATTTAATTGTGATGATTCAAAGTATAACATAGGTTTTCCTAACCATTTACCTTATGCTATACCTTGATTTCATATCGTTTATACATTGCTATCATACTTAGGAAATTTCGTGTACTAATACACACTTGTGCCTACATTGTTTCACTAATGTAGGGACGACATTCCTACCTCACATACGTATGGCTAATTGATCTCTCTCTTGGCAGTTAAAGATTCGTAATTCCTATGTTATGAAGAGAAAGATACTTTTATAGTTATCTCTTTTTAAATTTCCAAACATAGTATGTGGTGTGTGAGTTATGTCCCAACCACTTATTTTGATGTAGTATATGGTTTATTGAGACTATATTACACTTTCGCTTTGTCAAACTCCTTTATAATATGCAAATGCTTCTTTTGAAATCTTTAATTTTTTTATGGATAATGTATTCTAAGTTTCTAATCTAGGGACTTTTGGGGTTCTATATGTCATGTTGTAACAAGAATATACTTTGGATTGTGACAAACTTGGTATTCTGAGCACAAGGTTTATAAAGGTAATGTCACACAAAATAAATTGAGTAGAACCTTGTTCACTAGTGTGAATCATGCACACTTATATATAGGAGGCTATATGATGCTGAGAAAATTCCACTTCTTTCATCATTCTAAAGTTGTGCGATTGAGTATTGATGTAACATGAACTTATGATATTTTGATGCATTAAACTTAGTGTTTTGAGTAAATCTTAAGCATTTTATTATTATATACGATGGTATTTTGGTTTAATTTTGTATGAAATAGGTTTTGGAGCAGTTGGTATTCAAACTGTTGAAACAACATGAATTTTGGAGACTGACAAACCCGCCTACGAGTTTTCATTCCTTCGATGAGCCGCAAGTGGAAAGTTTGGGTAAAGTTCACCTCAGAAAATGGAACTAAGTGTTGAGAGATGGAATCAATTAACGATCCATAGTCTTCGCTAGAAGCTACACAGAAGGATTCATAGAAAACTTCATGTTGGACGAGTTTCAGCCCATGAACGACGAATGAATGGGATGGGCCGTCGATGGACATACAGACCGTACGTCAGGCCCGTTGATTGAACACACTAGAATATTGACTAGCGGCTCAACGATGAAGGCACCAATGAGTGTTCGTTCCTTCGACAAGTCGTGGGGGCAACAATAGGTGACACAACTCAAGATTGGATTCCTTAGTCTTCCTTTTACTACTTGTCTTAGGATTAGTTTTTTATAAGTATTAGTTGTAGATTTCATTTTTAGGTTGTTAGAAATTTCTTTTGGAATTATATTGCAAACATTGTTAGCATTAAATTCTTGAAGTTTGGTTTATGAAATTTGTAATTGTTCTTCACTTCACGATTTTGGATATTTATTCTAATTGTAAATTCATCATTTATGTTATTAACCTTATTAAGAATTGTGATAACTCAAGCATAGGATTGTGGGAACAATGAGTAATTAACAATGTAAAACTAATAATTAAATAATTCTAAAATATTGTAAATCGATTCATTGTTAATATCTTTGTTTTGAATGCTTTGTAACGGTATGCAACATTAGAACTTGCCTCACTCCTACTTGCCCGACCAAGGAAGTAATGAATGAAAATGATATTTAACCACGAAGATTTAGTGTGATAATCCACTATCTAATAGCCTGACCCACCTACCGCGAAGGCTAATTTGGAGTTAAGGGTAAGGTTAGTAAAGCATACACCCGTAGACCGACCAAGTTGCATAGTGAAATTCCCTACTTGGACGACAAATCACTTAGGATATACCTAACTTACCAACCTTGCATATTCAAACTAGGAAAAAGTTACTATTAGGATTACTGTGTTAAGAACTTATGGGGGACACACTTGCCCTAGTTTCATCTCATATTAATATTACAATCTGTGAATCATGTTGACTTATTACATTAAATCAATTAGCTAATACTTTATTTATAAATCCCACCATTTACTGAAGTAAATATGACTAAACTAGAAATAACGATAAATTAGCCTAAGTCTAAACCTTCCTTGTTGGATCGATCCTAAACTTTGTTAGTCTATTTATTTGATGTCACCACTTATACTTATTTAGGGATATGTAATTTGGGTGTATCAACAGTAACTATATATGTCTCTCTCTTAATCCTCATTTGATGCATTTTAGGATATGGATCCGTAAAGTGCACACGTTGGAAGAAATGTAGGTGCAAATTTGTAACAAGAAGATACACAAGTTCCGACCAACCTATTGACCAAACAAGTGACTAATGCGGAATTTCGAGTCGCTTTTCAAGTGTTAGATTAAGCTATAATAGCTCAAGCCAATACAGAATTTGTGGCCTTAGTGAATACAATTATACGTACGACACAAACTAGAGTGAGGGATTTCGCTAGAATAAATACCTTTGAATTTTATGGTTCCAAGGTTGAGGAAGATCCTCAAATGTTCCTTGATGAGTTGAATAAGGTTTTTATGATCGTAGGAGAAACGCTGGTGGAAAAGTCACAATTGGCCGCTTATCAACTTAAGGATGTTGCTCAGTCAATTGAAGAAAAAGAGGGTTGTTGATATAAGTTCTCTTAAATGGAAAAGTTTAAAGTTGCTTTCCTTGATCGGTTTTTCCCTTGAGATGAGGGAGGCCAAAGTACTTGAGTTCATTAAATCTTTTCAAGGGATTATTAGTGTGAAAGACTATGCTTGGAAAATCACACGATTTCCAAATATGCTCTTTTTATGTCTGTCGAATCATAGGCGAAGGATGTATAAGTTTATTTTAAGTTTGTCTGAAATGGTGGTTAAGGTATGTTGTACCGTCATGTTAATTAGGGAAATGGATATTTCCCATTTGAGTAAAAATGCTTAACAAATTGAAGAAGAGACGCTTAAGGAAATATCTCGGGAGGCAAAGAGGCAAAGACCGGTGAGGTGACTTTTCACATTCGAGGTCTGATGGACATAGTCAATCTAGATTCCGACAGAGGTTCTCCGGTCTAGATTCCTTTTATGCTCCGGTTCTAATGTTCAACAAGGAAATGGTTTCTAAACCTAATCCTCGATGAAAAATAGTGGTGGATATTCTTTTTCTACTCTTTCTAGGTGTGGAAGGAATCATGATAGTAAATGCTTAGTTGGTATACATAGTTGATTTAGTTGTGGTAAGATTTGGAAGGAAAAAGGATATTAAATGCTTAGTCGGTAGAGATAATTGATTTAGTTAAGGTAAGAGTTGTAAACAAGATAAGGGATTGTCGATTGTTTTATACTAAAGGAAGAGATGGTAGCAAAGCTCCATCCAGTAGTTTGGGTTCAAGTGCTCCGAAAAAATACCTATTTTATGCCCTTCAAACTCGACATGATCACGAGGGTTCTTCCGATGTGGTTACTGGCATGTTGAAATTCTTTCATATTAATGTTTATTCTTTGATTAATATCACTGCTACTGTCTTTTGTGATGCCACATGTTTCGATGAGATTTGATGTTTACCCGGATATGTTGTTAGACCTTTTTCTGTCTTTATTCCTTTTGGTGAATTTATCGTTGCTGAGAGAGTCTATAGAAATTGTCACTTCTCCTTATCCCGTAGAGTAACTTATGTTAATCTAGTAGAACTTGATATTTTGGATTTTTTGTTATTCTTGGTATGGATTAGCTCAGTTCATGTTAGGCTTTTGTTTATTATAGTTACCGAGTGGTTAAGTTTCACTTTCAAAATGAGCTCGTCCTAGAGTGGAAATAGAAAATTCTATTCCTCAGGGCCAGTTTTTTTCTTGTCTAAAAGCTAGAAAAAGGATTTCCAAGTGTTACATATACCATCTATTATGGGTTAGGGATACATATTTTAAAACCCCTACTCCTGAGCCAGTCCCCATTATATATGAGTTTCCAAAGGATCTACTCGGTGTCCCTCTTGAAAGGGAAATAAACCTCAATATTTACCTTCTCCCAACTATGCAACCTATCTCTATTCCTTCTTACCATATTGTATTAGCAGAATTTAAAGAATTAAAGGAGCAATTGAAAGATTTATTAGATAAGTTTTTCGTCTGACCGAGTATCTCTTCGTGGGATGCTCCAGTTTTATTTATTCTTATGAAGGATGGTTCACTTCACATGGGTATTGATTACCGAAAATTGAACGAGATTATTATTAAAAATAAGTATCCTCTTCCAATGATTGATTATTTTGTTGACCAACTCCAAGGAGTGAGCTAATTCTCTAACATTTACCTATGGTCGGGTTATCACTAAATGAGGGTGAAAGAAAGTGGCATTATGAAGATGTCTTTTCGAACTCAATAGAGACCTTATGAGTTTCTAGTAATGTCATTTTGTTAAACTAATGCTCAAACTCATTCACGGACTTATTAAATAAAGTGTTAAACAATAACTTGATATGTTTACGACTCATGGTGATGTTTGTGACTCAATTATACAACGAAGGGTACTTTAATGATTCAAACTTTTTTTTGTTGGAAGAAGTTTGATGTTTCTTTCTTCGGCATGCCCTAGATTTTATAAAGTATATAGCTAAGAAGCTTGGTAGAGCTTACAAGATATTTCAAAGTAAGGATAAACCTTAGTCACTTTCACCTATTATAATATGGTTTGTGTTCATTGAGAACTTGAAGTTTAACACTGTCTAATTTATGTTTTGTTGATCTGCCAAAAATTTTCAACAATGACATGCCTCATAGAACTTGGTTTACTATTTATTGAAAAAGGGGGATGTATTTCTCTCTGTCTACTCCTTATAGAAACTTACATTTTTTCAACTTATCACTGATAATGTTACGGCAGGCACAACAAGACCAGCTACATTAGCACCACAAGCCAATGTGAATTCAATCTATATACCGCTATCGGTAGTCCACTAGCCCCCCTGGAAATCACATAGCCCTCTTATTCATCAATATCTCCCCTTAGGAAATATTTCATAGCCTCTTAGGCAAAAACTTAGCCACATAACAAAAGAATTCATGGCCCTCTTAGGCAAGGCAAAGATCTCATAGCCCTCTTAGACAACACCATAGCCCCATAAGCAATAATAAGGTAATCCTCTTAGACATCAACATAGCCCAGTAAACTAAGATCACAGAACCCTCTCATAGCCACGTAGGAAAATAACAAAAATTTTCAACTAACCACAATAGCCCCAAGGAAAACAATAGCAATTCAATAGACTAAAATTGAGAAATTTATTTATAAAAACCTATACGAATAATTTCTAAGTCATGCCCAACATAGGATCGCTACCAAAAAAATAAGAATCCCATAAGGGAGGAATAAAACAACTCTAGTTGCCAACTAGTAACAATTATGGCTATGAGTACACCATCGATAACAATAGTCTCCTTACATTTCTCACAACTTTAATATTGAAACAATAGAATAGTGTAACATACCTTTTTTGATGAATTCTAGTGTCTAATCAACTCCTGATATCAGAAACTCCCTTGATACTACAATATGAAATCACCACAATTAACATAAAGGAATAGAAGGTACCACGATAATCTGATAAAGGATACGGATTTCCGTCGCAACTTACAATTTGTAGCTTATCAAAGCGAGAATCAAAGAAAGGATCGCATTACCTTGATCTTAAGATCAAAATGCAGATCAATCCTTAAAACACAAAAAGAACCCTGCTAGTACAACCACCACAGAGGTACGTTACACAATCCACAAAGAAAACTATACCAATATGACAAGTCGTGACGTAGAGCAATTATCGTTAAAGATATAAAATGAGATTATCAATGTATATGAGTGATTAAGGGTGTAAATCTCTGATTTTGCTGTGTTTGAACAAACTGGAAAGGAATTAGAATAAAGAAGATAGGATCTTATAAACATCCACCGACCTAAGGGCCCACTATCCACCTGTTTTGCGAAGTCATTACAAAAACGTGAATATCTATCTATTCTACAGCTTTATGGACAAAAAGTTTTATGTTTTGGACACTAGAATCATAAACGTTCGATTTGATTGGTCGTGGGTCCCATTAATCCCATTGCTCTTTATATACTAGGAGCAAAGGTCCGAGACATTTGACCCAAATTTAAGAGAAATCATTGAAACTGAACTTGCGATAACTTTTGCCATTCTTTTATTTTGCAACTTACTTAATTTAAAGCTTGAGATATGACCATTGAACACTTAAAATATGACATTACACGTGATTTTGAATTTATTTATCACTCTTTGCCTTACCTCTAAGGTATGTTTTAATTTAGGCATTTTGAAAGGGAGGGATGTTGCAATTTTCTATTTAAGATTTGATATTTTTATTTGAAGGTCAATTAAATTTGAATTTATGTTGGTACCTAAAGAAAAAAAAATAAAACCTCTCTTTACTGATAAAGAAAGTAAAGATTATGTTTCCTTAATATGGAGAATGTATTGGTTCTTTTTTTTAATCATATCATCATATCATATATTATATTTTACATTACTAAAAGTGGGAAGGTCCTAACTCAATGTTGAATTATCATTATAACCATATACTATATTAAATCATATCTAATTAATTAAGCTTTAATAGAGTAATAATTTATATAGAAATTATAATGCTAATCAATTAAAATGAAAAGTCACTATCGTTGGCAGAATTTGTTGCATTCCAGCATTTAGTATAATCTTTGACATTAATAATGTAACGACCTGTTTAGTCGATTCGAGCAGTAGAGTTTAGTTCTGATAATAACTAACTGGGTTGATGGATCCCGCAACGGACCATCATGGGCACGACGGACCGTCGAGGGTTTCGTTCCAAAACACTTCAACTCTGATAAATTTGGGTACGGGGATCAACTCTCTGAACTTCGCGACGGAACTGCAGCACGGACCGTCGTAGATACGACGGACCGTCACAGACCTTTTTACTGAATTTGACTCTCTGAACTCTGTGACGACCCTGCAGGACGGACCGTCGCAGGCATGACGGGCCGTCACGAGTGGCGTAATCTTGACTGGGTCGGATTTCTGCTAAATGTTTTTAAGGGGCGTTTTGGACTATTCATGCTTATAATTAGGAAATTAGTGGGGTAAGTTTAATAATTTAATTACTTGGGGGGTTAAAGGAGATAACTTTAAAATAAAGAATGGGTTACTTTTATCATAATGAAATATATGATAATTGGGGTAAAAGAAAGAGAATTTGAAAGAAGAGAAAATTAAAAAGAAAAGAAGAGAGAATGAGCGAGAGAGAGAAGAACGAAGAGACAACAAGGACATTGGGAAAGTAGATTGTTTGATCACGATTCTTCGGTGGTGGTAGGTTATGGTTTATGCTATCTAATAGTAAACTCTAAATAGCGATTGATATGTATTGGGTAGTATTGTAAAGTCTTCTATATGCTTAATTGTGTGGTTGCATGACGTGATTATATAACTGTGATGGATTAGAATGATGAGGCTGTTGAATCTTAACCCTAAAACCTCTCTATTAATGATGATGCCTTGACATAAAGGAAGGCTTTGATGAACTAAAGTAATGAGATTAGGGGATCAAGGTGTCACAAACCGACACGTAGAATTAGGGGATCGGGTGTCATGAACCGACACGTAGTATTAGGGGATCGGGTGTCACGAACCGAAACGTAGAATTAGGGGATCGGGTGTCACAAACAGACACGTAGAATTATGGGATCGGAGTGTCACGATCCGACACATAGTAGGTAGGGGATCGGAGTGTCACGTTCCGACACCAGGAGAATAAAGAGAATGAATCTTGAATTATGTTAATATACTCAAAGTTAAAGAACCTTTTCCCAAATGAGTATGGTGTGGAGGCTTGAGTCCTCATAGATGTGCTGGGTGTTGTGGCCAATGGTTATGGTACTTGTTGTTGTCACCTGTTGAGTATGTAGTTGATTTTATATTATTATTTGATATATATTGCTTTCTATTTTGAGTTGGCCGATGATACCTACTCAGTACGTGTTCCTTGTACTGACCCCTACTTGTATTCTTTTTCTTTGTTATTTATGGAATGCAGCAAACGTGCCATCAACTTCGACTCGTCCGCAACTCTAGCCAGTCTTCAGCATATCAGATTTCAGGGTGAGCTATTGTTCCTAGCTCAGACTGGATTCTCTCATTCACGTCTTGATGTCTTGATGTTCGGACATGGACCATTCCTTTTACTTATTTTAGTTTCTTAAATACTCTTAGATTTAGTACTTTGAGGATAGATGTTCTTGTGGTGATACCTTCCAGATTTTGGGAATAATAAGTATTAAATTTTAGAAGTTATTTCTTGGTTATATTAATGAGTTTTAAGTCTTCCGCATTGTATTTTGTCCATTATGGTTGAAATATTGCTAAAACGTTGGGGTTTAGATTGGTTGGTTCGCTCACACAGGAGGATAAGTGTGGGTGCCACTCGCGGCTCGTTTTGGGTCGTGACAAACTTGGTATCAGATAATTAGGTTCGTTGGTCTCATCACACAAGAACGAGTCTAGTAGAGTCTTGAGGAACGGTAGGGGGACGCCTTTACTTTTCTTTGAGAGGCTATAGGACTTTAGGAAAAATTCCATTCTTTCTTTCTTTCGTGCTATTACTTGGATCCAATTGATATCTAGGTGATACAAATTGGTATCTGACATCCTCACTCTATTCGCAGATGGTTAGAACTAGAGCAACAACTGTGTCAACACCAACACTGGCAAGACAGGATGCGTTTGAGCCAGCCACCGGGGTTGTAGCTCGAAGAGGAGCAGTGGCAAGAGGCCGTGGTAGAGGTCGCGGGAGGACGTCCTCTAGAGGTAAAGGACAAACACCTGGTCTAGCTAGTACTAGGGCGGTTACTCCTACACCGACTTATGGGGTAGTAAGAGAGGGTGAGGAAGGGGAAAATGAGCAAGTGCAAGATGAGGAATTACCACCCCAACCCACCCCAGAGATGATTAACCGGGTTCTTGCTTATTTTAGTGGGTTATCTGATCAGGGTCAGACACCTCCAATGTTTTCTACACCAGCACCTCAAGTTCCGGGAGTACAACATGCAGCTGCTGTGGCTCCCCGCATGGATGCCTCATTGGAAATAGGCATGTTTCCTCGACTGACTACCGGGCCTATAATGACGAGTGATCAGCATGAACTTTTCACTAAATTTTTGAAGTTGAAACCTCCAGTCTTCAAGGGTGCTGAATCGGAGGATGCCTATGATTTTCTGGTTGATTGCCATGAGCTACTACATAAAATGGACATAGTAGAACGATTCGGTTTTGAGTTTGTGACCTATCAGTTTCAAGGGAACGCCAAAATGTGGTGGCGGTCATATGTTGAGTGTCAACCAGCACAGGCACCACCTATGACTTGGGCATCATTATCTAGCTTATTTATGGAGAAGTATATACCCCGGACTTTGAGGATAGGAGGAGAGATGAGTTCCTAAGCTTAGAGCAAGGCAGAAAGTCTGTTACTGCTTATGAGGCTAAGTTTCGTGCACTATCCAGGTATGCCACCCAGCTTTGCTTCAGTCCACAAGAGCGGATTCACCGTTTTGTTAAGGGATTGAGGTTAGATTGCAGATTCCACCTTCCAGCCTAACAAGTAGCGCTGCAGCGAAATCCTTTCAAGAAGTGGTTGATTTTGTGATAGAGGTGGAGGGGGAAGCCAGACTATTTCACCATGGGCTCGACATCTAAGAAGTTTCATAAGGGAGGTGAGTTTAGTGGTTCTTACTCCAGGGGGCAGAGTTCAGGAGTTACAACACAGCCCGACCTATTTAGTCTTCACTGCAGGCTGTAGCTGGGGGTCCATTGCAGACCAACCAACATTCCTCTAAGTTTGGGGGTTATCCCCAGACTTCGTCGTTCTCACAGAGATCTATGCTTGACCCCAGAGAGTGTTATGGATGTTGGGAGACTAGACATATTAGGAGATATTGTCCAAAACAGAGTTACAGACCCCCAATAGTCAGAGGTAGAGGTGGTCATGGAAGAGGCCGCTATTCTGGACGACGTGGTGGCCAAGGTAATGGAGGTCACCAAATCAACCGGGGTGGCGGGCAAACTGGAGCTACTACAGCGCAACATGGTAGGGGCAACGGGCAGACAGGTGATAGGGCCCATTGTTATGCTTTTCCGTGGGAGGTCTGAAGCGGAGACATCTGATGTTGTTATCACAAGTAATCTTTTGGTTTGTGATTGCATGGCTTCTGTATTATTTGATCCTCGATCCACATTTTCATATGTATCTTCCTCATTTGCTATTGGTCTTGATTTACATTGTGATTTGCTTGACATGCCCATTCGTGTCTCTACTCCTGTGGGTGAGTCTGTGATAGTTGAGAAGGTGTATAGGTCTTGTCTTGTGACTTTTGTGGGGAACAATACTCATGTGGACTTGATTATTCTAGAGATGGTTGATTTCGATGTAATCCTGGGTATGACTTGGCTTTCTCCAAATTTTGCAATCTTAGATTGTAATGCTAAAATTGTGACATTGGCCAAGCCTGGGACAGATCCGCTAGTGTGGGAGGGTAACTATACTTCCACCCCAGTTCGTATCATCTCCTTCCTTCGTGCTAAGAGAATGGTTAGTAAGGGTTGTTTAGCTTTCTTGGCACATCTCAGGGATGATACCTCCCCAGTACCTTTGATCGAGTCTGTTTTGATAGTCCGTGATTTTCTGGACGTGTTCCCTGCAGACCTTCCTGGTATGCCACCGGATAGGGATATTAATTTTTGTATTGATCTGGAGCCGGGTACTCGCCCCATTTCCATACCCCCTTATAGAATGGCTCCAGCAGAGTTAAGGGAGTTAAAGGCTCAACTGCAAGAGTTGTTAGGAAAAGGCTTTATTAGACCAAGTGCATCCCCTTGGGGTGCTCCTGTTTTATTTGTGAAGAAGAAGGATGGAAGTTTTCGGATGTGCATAGACTACAGGCAACTGAATAAGGTAACTGTTAAGAACAAGTATCCCCTTCCTCGCATTGATGATTTGTTCGATCAGTTACAAGGTGCTTGTACCTTCTCAAAAATCGACTTGAGATCTGGTTATCATCAATTGAAAATACGGGCAGTAGATGTTCCAAAGACTGCTTTTCGAACCAGGTATGGGCATTATGAATTCTTAGTAATGTCTTTTGGACTAACGAATTCCCCTGCTGCTTTCATGAGCCTGATGAACGAAATTTTTAAGCCATATCTGGATCTCTTTGTCATTGTGTTTATTGATGATATACTGGTATACTCAAAGAGCAGGGAAGAACATGAGGAGCATTTGAGAATTGTATTGGAAGTGTTGAGGGAGAAAAGGCTTTATGCCAAATTTTCTAAGTGTGAATTTTGGCTAGATTCAGTGTCCTTCTTGGGGCACGTGGTTTCTAAGGATGGGGTGATGGTGGATCCTTCTAAGATCGAAGCAGTGAAGAGTTGGGTAAGACCTACCAATGTTACAGAGGTAAGAAGCTTTGTTGGTTTAGCTAGCTACTACCGTCGATTTGTCAAGGGATTTTCTTCCGTTGCCTCCCAACTGACAAATTTGACTAATCATAATGTTCCATTTGTATGGTCGGATGAATGTGAAGAAAGCTTCCAGAATCTCAAGACCTTGTTGACTACTGCACCAATTCTTACCTTGCCAGTGGAACGCATCTTATTCTGGGTTGGGTGCAGTGCTAATGCAAGAGAGAAATGTGATTGCTTTTGCTTCAAGGCAATTAAAAGTGCATGAACGTAACTATCCGATCCATGATTTGGAGTTGGCCGCAGTCATTTTTGCATTAAAGCAATGGAGACATTATCTATATGGGGTTAAGTGTGAAGTCTATACAGATCATCGTAGTTTACAGTATGTCTTTACTCGGAAAGATTTGAATTTGAGACAGAGGAGATGGATGGAACTACTGAAGAACTATGATGTTACTATATTGTATCACCCAGGAAAAGCTAATGTGGTGGCAGATGCTTTAAGTAGAAAAACAGGGAGCATGGGAAGTCTAGCCCACTTACAAGTTTCTAGACGCCCATTGGCTAGAGAGGTCCAGACTTTGGCCAACGACTTTATGAGGCTGGAAATACTAGAGAAAAGAGGATTTTTGGCCTGTGTGGAGGCAAGATCTTCTTTTCTTGACAATATTAAGAGAAAACAGTTTGATGATGGGAAACTGAGCCGAATTCGGGATATGGTGTTGCGAGGAGAGGCTAAAAAGGCAATAATTGATGAGGAAGGCGTTTTAAGAATTAATGGAAGGGTATGTGTGCCCCGTGTTGATGATTTGATCCACACTATTCGTACAAAGGCTCATAGTTCAGGATATTCTATACATCCTGGTGCAACCAAGATGTACCGTGACCTAAAGCAACATTTCTGGTGGAGTAGGATGAAGCATGACATTGCTGATTTTGTTGCTCAATGCCCGAATTGTCAACAAGTAATGTATGAACACCAGAGGCCCGGAGGAACACTTCAGAGAATGCCCATTCCTGAATGGAAGTGGGAAAGAATTGCAATGGATTTCGTGGTTGGTCTTCCAAAGACATTGGTTAAGTTTGATTCTATTTGGGTAATTGTAGACAGATTAACTAAGTCTGCTCACTTCATTCCGGTTAAGGTGACATACAATGCAGAGAAGTTAGCCAAACTCTACATCTCAGAAATTGTCCTATTGCATGGAGTCCACTTTCCATCATATCAGATAGAGGTACACAATTTACTTCTAAGTTTTGGAGAACATTGCATGCTGAATTAGGTAGTAGACTGGACCTTAGTACTGCGTTTCACCCTCAGACCGATGGTCAGTCTGAGCGAACGATTCAGGTTTTGGAGGATATGCTTTGTGCATGTGTGATAGAATTTGGTGGTCATTGGGATAACTTCTTACCTTTAGCAGAGTTTTCTTACAATAATAGATATCACTCAAGTATTGATATGGCCCCATTTGAGGCGCTATATGGGAGGAGATGTAGGTCTCCCATTGGTTGGTTTGATGCATTTGAGGTGAGGCCCTGGGGTACTGATCTTCTGAGGGAATCATTAGAGAAAGTGAAATTCATTCAAGAAAAGCTTTTAGCGGCGCAAAGTAGACAGAAGGAATATGCAGATCGAAAGGTTAGAGACTTGGAGTTCATGGAGGGTGAACAAGTCTTGCTGAAGGTTTCACCCATGAAAGGGGTGATGCGGTTTGGTAAGCGAGGTAAGCTTAGTCCGAGGTATATTGGTCCATTTGAAGTGCTGAAGCGCGTGGGGGAGGTGTCTTATGAATTGGCATTACCTCCAGGACTCTCAGGATTGCACCCGGTATTTCATGTGTCTATGCTGAAAAAATACCATGGGGACGGAAATTACATTATTCGTTGGGATTCAGTTCTTCTTGATGAGAATTTGTCTTATGAGGAGGAGCCTGTTGCTATTCTAGATAGAGAAATCCGCAAGTTGAGATCAAGGGAGATTGCATCCATCAAAGTTCAATGGAAGAATCGGTCAGTTGAAGAGTCCACTTGGGAGAATGAGGCTGATATGCAAGAAAAATATCAACATCTCTTTACAGACTCAGGTACTCTTTCTCGCCCTTGTTTTTCTTCATGTGATCGTTCGAGGATGAACGATGGGTAAATTGGTATCTATTGTAACGACCTGTTTAGTCGATTCGAGCAGTAGAGTTTAGTTCTGATAATAACTAACTGGGTTGATGGATCTCGCGACGGACTGTCGAGGGTCTCGTTCAAAAACACTTCAACTCTGATACATTTGGGTACGGGGATCAACTCTCTGAACTTCGCGACGGAACTACAGCACGGACCGTCGTAGATACGACGGACCGTCACAGACCTTTTTACTGAATTTGACTCTCTGAACTCTATGACGACCCTGCAGGACGGACCGTCCCAGGCACGACGGGCCGTCACGAGTTGCGTAACCTTGACTGGGTTGGATTTCTGCTAAAAGTTTTTAAGGGGCGTTTTGGACTATTCATGCTTATAATTAGGAAATTAGTGGGGTAAGTTTAATAATTTAATTACTTGGGGGTTAAAGGAGATAACTTTAAAATAAAGAATGGGGTTACTTTTATCATAATGAATTATATGATAATTAGGGTAAAAGAAAGAGAATTTGAAAGAAGAGAAATTAAAAAGAAAAGAAGAGAGAACGAGGGAGAGAGAAAAGAACGAAGAGATAGCAAGGACATTGGGAAAGTAGATTGCTTGATCACGATTCTTTAGTGGAGGTAGGTTATGGTTTATGCTATCTCATAGTAAACTCTAAATAACAATTGATATGTATTGGGTAGTATTGTAAAGTCTTCTATATGCTTAATTGTGTGGTTGCATGACGTGATTATATAATTGTGATGGATTAGAATGATGAGGCTGTTGAATCTTAACCCTAAAACCTCTCTATTAATGATGATGCCTTGACATAAAGGAAGGCTTGATGAACTAAAGTAATGAGATTAGGGGATCGGGTGTCACCAACCGACACGTAGAATTAGGGGATCGAGTGTCACGTAGAATTAGGGGATTGGAGTGTCACGATCCGACATGTAGTAGGTAGGAGATCGGCGTGTCACGTTCCGACACTAGGAGAATAAAGAGAATAAATCTTGAATTATGTTAATATACTCAAAGTTAAAGAACCTTTTCCCAAATGAGTATGGTGTGGAGGCTTGAGTCCTCATAGATGTGCTGGGTGTTGTGGCCAATGGTTATGGTACTTGTTATTGTCACCTGTTGAGTATGTAGTTGATTTTATATTATTATTTGATATATATTGATTTCTATTTTGAGTTGGCCGATGATACCTACTCAGTACGTGTTCCTTGTACTGACCCCTACTTGTATTCTTTTTCTTTGTTATTTATGGAATGCAGCAAATGTGCCATCAACTTCGACTCGTCCGCAACTCTGGCCAGTCTTCAGCATATCAGATTTCAGGGTGAGCTATTGTTCCTAGCTCAGACTGGATTCTCTCCTTCACGTCTTGATGTCTTGAAGTTCGGACATGGACCATTCCTTTTACTTATTTTAGTTTCTTAAATACTCTTAGATTTAGTACTTTGAGGATAGATGTTCTTGTGGTGATGACTTCCAGATTTTGGAAATAATAAGTACTAAATTTTAGAAGTTATTTATTGGTTATATTAATGAGTTTTAAGTCTTCCGCATTGTATTTTGTTCATTATGGTTGAAATATTGCTAAAACGTTGGGGTTTAGATTGGTTGGTTCGCTCACATAGGAGGATAAGTGTGGGTGCCACTCGCGGCTCGTTTTTGGTCGTGACAAATAAATACGTTGTTTTCTAGATATTTTCATCTTCCAACTAAAAATTAGTTGAAAAGTTGTAGACTTGGGTGATGAAAAGTTGTAACCTATGAAAGGATGAAGAGTCGTATAGTATGTTGAAGAGCCAGTTAATTTTATGAACGTATTCAGCTTTAGTTTACCCAAATTATTCAATGATTTTGTTTCTTGCCATCTTTAATATAATTCATATTATTTTATTTCTTTCCGAATCCATTCAAATTCCCTTAAATTCTTATATAAAGTCTTAGATAAAATTCTACACTTTATTTAATTTTCTTTTTCCTATTTAAGATCCATCATTACCAAAAAAATGACATTTCTACCATTATAAAAGAAACATTTTGGTGATTTCTCTAAATATTAGTTTTCATTGCATATTGCCTAATGTCTCTCATACTAATGCAAGTTTCTTGTATCTTTTTTCTTTATCAATTACTAATATATGTTTTTTAAATATAATAACTTTTAATTTAAAAATAACTACTCATATATATTATTCTTAAGTAACTTAAGTACATGTGTAATCATATATTATGTTTTGTTTAAATAACAAAGATTTGATACTAATAATTATTTTTCTAATATAGTAAAGAAATATTTCTTAGAGACGCCAAATATTATTCTAATATTTTTCCTTTTCTAAGTAAAACGAAGATCAATAGCATATATATTGTGTTTCTTATTTTAAATTCATAGATTAAATTTGAACCTACAATTAATAATAATAATTCTACTATTAGGAAAAATTTAATTATTGTCAATCATATTCCAATCTCTTTAGCACACTCCTTTGTAGTTTAATCCTGGAATAAGATGATTTTCATTTAATCAAATATAATTTTATAAATTAAAAATTCAAGAAATTAGTAGAATATATATAATTTAACAGTGACGAATTAGATTTAGGATTTATTTTAAAAACATTAATCTAATTCTATAAAAAAAATTAATATATTATTTTAAATTAATAGGATAAAGTAGAGTTACATTACTTATCAAAGTAAGAGAAAAATCACACCCATCATCACGTTTAAAGATATATAATAATTCATCATCTAATTGTTTTAGATCAAAGAAAAAAATACTCTCACAAAACTATCCTTTTTTGGGGAGAAAAATATATTCTTTGATAGCAAATTTGTATGCTTTCTTTTTTACATGCCATATTCAAATAACCATTAGTTTTTTAAAATACAAATAGACAAATAAATAGTTGTGGGAACGTGAGCAAATTGTGGGATACTTTCAAAAATAAAATTATATATATATATATAATATATATATATATATATATATATATATATAGATAATATATATATATATATATATATATAATATATATATATATACACACACACACACATACACTAGATGAACACAGTCCGTGCTAAGCACGAACCCAACATTTTACGTTTATAATTTTGGTATTGAAAATGACAATAAAGAAAAAGAACGATAAAAATAGTAAAGGAAGGAATATAAACTCGTAACCGCATAAACATAAACTATGTGCTTATATGATTGAAAGTAGACTTGAGTTGTATATTCACATGAAGTCTGAAGATAAGCAACACAAATACGTTAAATTTGACAAGATTCAAAAATAAATTAATGAGAAGATATGATAGTTATGAAGATAATTCTTCATTGGTACGAAAGTCAAGATTAGCACCTTCATGAGGTGAAATTTAGGTGAACCATAAAATGGTTTTACATGGTAAATCATGACATATTGACAAATTGTGATGTCATGGATGACATTAATAGAAAGAATTCACTCCTATAAATAGGTGGCTCCTAATTCATTTGTAAAACACCTCTCATTTGCCTTCTCATCTCCTAAGGCATGTGTTCTTCTTTCTTACTTGTATTATTTCACCTCTACTCTTTTGGAGTAAAATATATAATTGGTTGGTTGTGTCCGAGGAGTATGCAAAAAAAAAAAAATTGTCAAACCTAGTTAATTCCTATATTATTTTTATTGTTGTCTCATTTACTATTCATCAACTACCTTTAAATATAGTAATTGTGATTCTATCACTCTCTATATATTAAGCTTCCGCAACACACACATTTACTTTACATATAACATGTATTCCTATGTCCAATAAGTACAGTCATTTCGTGTTATCACAGCGGAAGAAGGCCTTCACAGTAATATTGGCCTTCCACATATCAAAAATAAAATGACTAAAAAGAATTGCTTAACTAATCCTTAGAGACATGAGTAATTTGAGAATTTGGCTGTTTTGAGACATCTGCACAATTCATCTCACCTTTCACAAAAGCACAATGAGATTGAAGTTTTTTAGATTAAATAAATATGCAACAACACTGTGAAATGGATTACATAAGTCGAACACAACATAGATTTTTATCAACAGGAAATGACGTTTCATTCCTGACCAACTTCATCACCATGTTTTGTTGTGTTTTTGTTTATCCTTCATCATCAAAGTTGTAATAGTTTTTCTTTCAAAAGCAACTTGGCCCAATCTCAAATATATTGATTTCTTCAAATTATTCTAATCTTTCTTTTAAATAGATCAACATTATGCGATGTTAATACAATAAACAAAAAAAAATCAACTTTCCAATTAAAATGTCACTTACAAACCAACTAAAATATTATAATATTAACATAACATACTCGACGGGAAATTTTGCTCCAATCTTTTTAAGGTCACCAACCTATGGAGCAATTGCACACCATCTATTATAATTCAATTCAAAGAAGCATAATGATGAATACGTGGTCCTTCCAAATAGATCTCAAAAGACTTGTGTAATCTTAATATGAAATAATGGTAAGCTTGTTTTTTCTAATAAGTTATCGCAGTCTTAAGATCCTTCTTTATAAAAATGCCAAGTTGAAATACGGACTTCGAAAATTTTAAGCACATTAATATTTTAAAGGGCAACAAAACCTAAGGTATAAGGTCCAAAAATTTTACTTCCTCTAACAATTGAAATATCAAAATGAAGCTACCAGTAATAGCCTCTCAAGTAACTGTCTCAAAGCCCTCAAGAAGAAGCTACTCCTTTTTTCCAAGAACCTGCGGGGGACATTATAAAGATACCTCATGTGGCCAGTTGTAGTTGTCTTTTTCTGCGAATAGCTTTCAAACTCCCATTGTATCCCTTTTATAGGCAGGACGGTAAGCACTAGCAGAGCAACGACTCTTCTGGAGATCGAAGCTCCGTTTTCCACACCTCACACGTAGTGTGTGGGTCTTGTTCCTACTCATACCAAAGCTTCCTGTTCCCTCACCCATTACGCAATAGTTGCAGAAACCCTAGCGACCTCCTCCAGAGCTTTCTCAACTCGGCATAATAGTAAGCTCAATATGAAAGAATGACTAAAATGACTGAGAGAAACCTATTGAGATAAGATCTATTTCAGTAATTGCTTTGCCTCTTTCTTCTAGCAGACTGAAAAGCCTTTTGACAGAAAAATAAAAACTCTAACTTAAAATTCGGGTTCAAAAAAGAGGTCTAAGCCCTTGATCTTGTTCTTTGATTTGCCTATGATTGCTGAAATTTGCAATTCATTGAGGGAATTGCAGACCTTAGAACTTGTTTGAGAAAGTTCGGAATATCTGAAATTTGATAGAATTCAACTTATTTACTAATAATGTCAAATCTCTAAATAGAGGTCTACATAGCAAGACTCCTAATAAATTAGAAATAACAAAGTCCTATTAAATTAAAATAGTAAGAATCCAAATCCACTTAGGAAGTTATGGTCGACGAAAACAACTAAAACAATACTTTAGAAATATTAAATCATTCTTGGGTCTGTTATATTGTTTCCCGACAAACGCATCAATAACAGAAGCTTGAAACTAAAGTAGCTCAAGATTACAAGATTAATAGTTGTATTTAATTTGAGGGGTTTAATTAATCAATATTTTCACAATCCCAAATCAATTTAAGTATCTTTTATATTCTAGTCACTTAATCACAGATAAAACTATAAAAGATGAAAACTTTTGAGGCAATAATACCTTTCTGAACAAAGA
>JAKWIY010000889.1:0-28337 GCA_027704805.1 Solanum corneliomulleri
ATGAAGACGATAACAAACATATCTAAATAATGCTTGAAGACTCTGTTCATAAGATCCATAAACGCTGCTAGTGCATTGGTTAACCCAAAAAACAAGACCAAAAACTCATAATGCTCATATCTGGTTCTAAAAGCTGTCATTGGAATGTCACATTCCCTCACTTTCAGCTGATGGTAGCCAAATCTGAGATCAATTTTTGTAAAACAGGTGACACCGTGAAGTTGATTGAAAAGATCATCTATAATTGGGAGAGGATACTTATTCTTGATGGTATCCTTATTTAATTGGCGGTAGTCTATGCACATCCTAAGAAAAAATCTTTCTTTCTTACAAACAAGACCGGATAACCCCTAGGTGAGGCACTATGAAATCTTTATCTAGTATATCTTTCAGTTGTTCTTTCAACTTTTTTAACTCTGCTGGTACCATTCTATATGGTGGAATAGAGATAGGACGAGTGTCTGGAATGATATTTATGCCAAAGTCTATTTCTCTCAGGAGGGACTCCAGGTAGATCATCAAGAAAAACTTCTGGAAACTCCTTTACTATAGAAACTGACTGAAGGGAAGGTATCCCAACACTTGAGTCATTAACTCGGACTAAGTGATAGATATATCCCTTTGATACTAATTTTCTCGCCTTAAGGTATGAAATGAAACGATTCTTAGGCACTGCCGAACTATTACTCCACTTTATGACTATCTCATTAAGAATCTGAAACTTGACAACTCGATTACGAGATGTCACTCCAAGTGATTATTTTTAGTTTCTTAAATATTTCGAGTTATGAGGTGTTACATCAGAATTAATAAAATATAAAAATAAAAAGGAATGAACTATCCAAGTCCACATAATTTACTGTATGTCCTTAAGAAATTTAATCCCCTTAAGTACCAGAGATTGTAGATTAATTCCTTTCGAGATAAAACACATTAACCATTGCAGAAGTAGTAGTGCCTTAAACTTCAATAATTTCAACGAACTCAAAATGATAGCAAAGAATCACACATATAGACACCATCGATAGATTTTCTTTTTTGAGAAATGTATGCAAAAGAAGGGAGAAATTTTACGTAGAAAAATGAGAGAAAGCCTGTCTATTTATAGCCAACAAAGGTTAATGGTCACGAATTTTTGGAAAAAAGACAATCTTTCAAAAAGTTCACAACCTTTTGAAAAAGGCACAAACTTTTCAAACAGTCACTCCTTTAGAAAAGACACAATCTTTCATAAAGGTCACAACTCTCATGCAAAGTCACAACCCTTGAGGAGAGTCACAACCCTTCATTTCCTATTCACTTTTAAATCCCAACAACCCCCCCCCCCCCCCATGAATAGGGAATGACTATTGTTAAGACATATGCATGAAAAAAATGTGTGATTTTTATGTAAATAAGGATTGATTGCATTTGGATAAGTGAATTCTCTTTTAGCTTTCCATAGTAAACGTATAACAGATATAATCGGTCAATCAGTAGATTCGATATCTTTGAACCATTAAGTTTAAGTGTATACCTAAATAAAATAAGTCACACAATTAATCCTTGAACTAATTTTTGTTCTCATTGTTTTGTTCGTTTCATCCATTAACATGTCTTGATTTATAAGTTCTTAGAGAAGTGGCCTTACCGGTTTCTCCTTGAAGTGGCCGGCTTACAGTTCACACTTACATATGTGATCTATAAATGTGTTATCCCGTAGATACAATATTTTTCTACATCATATATGACGAGACTTTCCATTATATGTCATGCTCCATGCCCTACCTATTGTAAATTAACTCTCACAATGTATGAATATTGGAGCAAAAGGTTTGGCCAAATATCTTTCAAGAAATTTCAGAGTTATTCAACTTATTCACCGATCTTATCTAGAGTGATAAACTCAAATTTCATAGTAGAGAGAGCAATACATTTCTATTTGGATAATTTCCAAGATACTGCTACTCTACAAAGAGTAAATACATATCGACTCGTGAATTTTACTTTATTTGACCTGGTGATTAAATTTGTATCACTATAGTCTTTCAATACTGTTGAATATTAGTTATAATGCAAACAATTGTTTTTAGTATGTTTTAAATACCCCAAAACTATTTTTATTGTCATTTAATGAGTTTGATTGAGATTACTTGTGAACTGACTTAGTTTACTAATAGCACATGCTAATTTTGATCATGTACACTTCATTGTATGCATCATACTTCTCAATACTCTAACATAGTCCAATTGTGAGTCACTTTTGCCTTCATTCTTTTGAAGTATAAATCTCGCATTTATTGGAGTATTGACAATATTGAAATTCAAATACTTGAACTTTTCAAGTACTTTTCAATTACAACAATAACTTCAATGTCATTCATATCAGAGTTAGTTTCTAGCATATGCTTAGTAGAGTGTCTTTAATGTTAAAACATTCATCACATTCATTAATCTTGAATTCATTTGTCAACATAGTTTGGTCATACTTCACGTGTTATATTTATTTGGGCGCTTGTTTTTAGTCCAAAAAGTGACTTTATAAGTTTACAAACTTTCTTTTCTTTACCAGGAACCACAAAACCCTCAGGTTGTTCCATGTTGATTTCTTCCTCCTATTCTCCATTTTAAAAAAATGTTTTCACATCCATTTTGACTATTTTGAAGGTCATATACCTCAACTAGCGCAATTAACCTCTGAATTGATGTAATCCTAGTTAGTGGCTATTATGTGTCTTATTGACATGTTTCAAGTGTTCATGCACAAACAATTCGATTCAAGCTAGTAAGAACAACCAGAAATACTGAGTTAAAAAGACCTTCTATGAGGTAGCTCTTTCTAACAGATATTTTGGTCTTTACTTTTTATTACTTTGTCCAGTATAAACATTGTTTTAGAGTCAACACCTTGTCAGATGTCCTTTATGGAAGGACTTTACATAACATTTAATTCGTTGTAGAATTACTCATGATCATAGTCTCATAAGTCCAATAAGAGCAATATGACTCAAATATTTGTTTTACAACACAAATATAACAGATCACTTTTCACCAACGTTCCTATCTATACAAATAAATTTATTTGACATATCTTTTCATGAAAAATTATAATATTTTAAGTGACTTTTACACCAAAGAATAAAATTCTTTTGAACGAGTCATAGAATTTTGTGATTTTATACTAGTCACATCATATACTAGTAAAAAGAGACTCAAAAATCACAATATCAAATATACTCTAAGAATTTTGTGGGTCTAACATAACACAAGAATGTTAATAAGTTTCATATATTAAACTTTCAAACTTAAATTAGATAGTTAGTCTAATTTGTCTTTATCAAAAGTAAAGAATCTTAACATTATAAATATGTTCTCACAAATATTTTTCAAGTATTTAAATTATTTTTCACATTTTTTTCATGCTTTCAAATTGCATAGCAACAATACATATTAGAAATACGAATCCTTCTTTTGGAGATTTAATCCATAGAAACACTTATTGTATACACAAAATACTAATTTTATGTTACTAGTGTTTGTTTTCCCTTTTTGTCACAACTAGACAGACCGCTTAGTATTTAGAATACTAACAGTAAGATTCAATCTCTATCCAAAATGTTTCTAGTTAAACGGTGAAGTTTTTATATTCTTCTAATCGTTAACCGAATGAACCTTGAATTTTGATGAAAATTTTATATTCTTCGATTCAGTTTCACCTTTAAACAGAGTGGTAAACCAAAAAAAAATTAATCTCTAGAAACCTCAAATACAACACTGTTTCTAGCTAAAGATGAAGATTTTATCTTTTTCAGATCATTTAATCTAAACATTTCTGACGAAAATTTTGTACTCTTCAAGTCAGAATATTTATTCATACAAAGTATTTAAGAAATTGGTGAATTATATATATTCTTCAACCAATGCACAATGTGATTTTTTCGTGAGATTCTTATATTCTTCAATCGAAGGAGTAAAATAATTAAAAAATTTTAGTCTTTGAAAGTTAAACACAATCAAATTTTATATGGAGTAGAAAACTACAAAAACAAAATTCTCCTTTACACAGAATTTATATAAGTAATAGTAAACATATATTCTGAGATCATCATATAATGACCATCTATCCTAAGATCTACGAAATAAATCTCATAACTTATACATGATAGGAAAAAAACATAATAAAGGGAAATAAAGATAGAACCTGATCTTTACTCTCATTGAATCATAATCTATGTGTTAGCAATGATTTCATGCAAGTCACTTTCCTTGCTATTTTTGTTCTACTTTTCTCAGTTTCCATCATATTCCTATTCTTCTCAAGAGGACATTTAATTTCTTCAAGAAACTAAACTCATATTCAAATATTGTTAGGAGATAATATTTGTTCATTTACTTCTTCTCATAGTTATAAAAACCAAGAATATAGATTTTTTTTTTAAAGTGCATAATATAACCTTTATGCATAGAATAACTTTTCATATTGAAAAGAAAAGTGAAGGGGTGATTTGCTTCAATGCACTAGGAAACAAAATAAACATAATCTTACCCATCATAGGAAAACATACTACAGAAAACATACTCGAATATATTAAAGTAGTATTGACTCATCCCAAATCCCTTTTATCATATGATATAATAATTCTCTTTTTCTTCTTTCCCCTTTTCACCAAAAGAACATAGAAAATAGAAGTAATTTCCTTACCACAGAAAATACCATCAATATTTAAATTTCTTAAGTTTGTTGTCTCTTGTATTCATATTAGCAACAAGAAATTATAAAAGATGAAAGAAAAAGAAAAGGACAATCTGAGTCCACATATTCACTTTGTGTCCTTAAGAAATTTAGTCCCCTCAAGTACCCCAGGTAACAAATTAATTACTGCCAAGATAAAATGGATTAATCATTGAAGAAGTAGTGGTATCTCAAACTTTGATAATTTCAACAAACTCAAATGATAGCAATAAATCACATATACAAACACGATCGATAGAATTTGTTTTTAAGAAATGTATGCAAAAGAAAGGAGGAATTTTATGTAGAAAAATGAGAGAAATCCTCTCTATTTATAGCCAACAAAGGTTAAAGGTCACAACTTTTTGAGAAAAAAAAAATCTTTCAGCAAGGCCACAACTCTTTGGAAAAGGCACAACCTTTTCAAATGGTTACAACCCTATAGAAAAGACACAATATTTCATAAAGGTCACAAATCTTAGGCAATGTCAAAACCCTTAATTTATTGTTCACACCTTTAAAATCAAACACCTAAAAAAATATTGCTAGTGCTCCAGTTAGCTACCTTGTCAGGATTGATGCATAATACATGTACAATCATCAAAGAAATCACTATATGATAATTCATATTGATAATATTCAAAGAAACTTGTATGTTATTGTTATGTCTTTGATATATAAACTCAAAGACTTAATTTAATAGATTTTTTTTTTTAAAAACAGTGTACCAATAGTTCAACTTATACGTGCAAGGAACGTGAGTAGAAACTATTTAATTAAAAACACAACGAGATTGTAGTGTTCAAATATACTCCAGCTTTTTCTGTTCTCTCTTTTGGACACAAAGTCATGTAATCATAAACTTTATAAGATATTATTTTACCTCATCAAAAATAAATTTCTTAAAAATCAAATAATCTATATAAGTTATGATCTTCATTGCAAATTCTAGTGATTCCTAGGTCCCATCATTGTCATTGAAATCAACCCTAAAATATAGACAAATAAATACAAATGTTAGACGCTGCACACAATGTGTACTGGCAAAATTGTTAGGATAATTTTCTTAGAGATTTTCCTTACTTGAAAGGTGAAGTTAAAATTTATAAAAAAAAAAGGTTCATACTGATTGATATAGAGTTCCCTTCAAGAAAAAATTTCTAAAATGGCCTTAATTAAAAGTTATTTGATTAAACATATTATCATTTATAATACGTCATGACCTGGTTTTTTTCACATCTTGAATGGTAAGATTCTCAGTAATGCTCGTAACTTTTTCCAAAGTCCATCCAAACTTGTGCCCTTGAAAAATTTGTGTGCCGCTTTTATTGGTCTCTTTATTATTATTTTTTTGCACAAAATGAAATAATTTTGCAATCAACAAATTATACATGATTTGGTATATGTTATGTGTATGCATTTTCTGATTGTTGCATTGTATTGTAGGTTAACAAAAATTGTGTTATAGGGGGTAAGTAAGTACTTTTCAAAAAGAGTATTTATATAAAATTAAAAAACATATAAAAATGATCACTAGAAGATTGTCATATGTGATGAGTTCAATAATAGGTCTAATATATCATACAATTTTGTTACTACAAGAGCTATCAATAATAATATAAAAAGGTTGTATGGTGAAAGTAAACATAAAAAAGGTTATAACCCTATTTTTTTTTTAAAAAATCTAATGTTAACTTAATTTTCATGGCATAGTAAGAGTTAGTTGGATAATGTAGCGTGTTGACACTATTACCTATTCAATCATGATAAATGAGAAAGCTTTCACTCATTTTTTAGCCTTCCCTCCTTTTATATATGTTTTGGCTATGGAATACCTTCCATGAATCTTGAAGGCCTTACATAAAATGATACCAAATACTAAAGGGAATAATCCATTCGTGTTATGCTGCGATTTACTACGATTACGTAGATGTGATATTAGATTTGTTAAATGTCTTTATGAACATGGTTTAGATGTTCTTATCTCAAGCTTCAAATTACGTGGTTAATATTGATAAAATTAGCATATATCTTAGAGGGGTGAGGATGAATGTCCAAGACAATTTAATTCAAGAGCTAAATTTTGTGAAGGGAGAACTTCCTCAGTTTTCAAGTATCTTAGAGTACCTTCAAGTACTAAATTAAATGCCCATACCTTTCATTAATAAAATGTGTTGAGAAGAATTTTTAGTTGGAACACTAGATTTCTATCTTGTAGAACTCAGTTAGGCAAAAGTATCTTATTTGCCAAACAAATATCCTAGTCACAAGTCTTCGCACTACCTAAGTAGATCATACATGACATTGTATATAGTTGCAAAAGGTTTTTATGAACTGAATATGCCGATGCCCCTAAAAAAGTATTGATTGCTTGGAAAACGTTATGATGCCCCAAATCCAGTGGAGGTGTGAACTTTATAGAGGTATACAACTTGTACTTTAAAACCTACTATGAAACTTATACAATAAAAATGACCAATCGTGGATGGTATGGATACATAATTATTACGGAGAATTATCTCAACCTATACTATCCAGGCCTGAAGATTACATGACCTTAATGTATATCCTTAATTATGATAGATAATGTATTGATAGTTGTTTATGGTGTTTGAGCAAGCTTGGGCCCAACAGTCAATTCTGCTAGTTTTTGTCTGTAAAGTTCTTTAAAGACTAAATTTTATTATGAAAAATTACTTATATGAATGAAATGTTGATACTGAATCATAACAATTAAAGTGAAAATACAGATCTTCGTTCATGGTTTGAAACCTATTAATATACATATATAGATATATATTATATATATATATATATTCTATATATATATATATCTCTATATATAGATATAGAGAGAGACAAACAAGATATATCTAGAGATATATATATATATATATATATATAGAGGACTAGATCATATATAAGTATACCTATCTAGATAATATATATAGATATATATACATAGATATAATATACATATAGATATATATACACACACATATATATATATATATATATAAACACCACACACACACATATAATATATATATAATATATACTAATATATATTATATCTATAATATTATATATATATATATGTGTGGTGTGTGTGTATATATATATATAATATTCACGACCCAAAATCGAGCCGCGACTGGCACCCACACTTACCCTCCTATGTGAGCGAACAAACCAATCTAACCCCAACATTTCAAACAAAATTAACAAAATACAATGCGGAAGAAGAAAACTTCAACTCATTAAACAAAATTAATTCAATAACTTCTAAACTCAACATCTATTATTCCCCAAAATCTGGAAGTCATCACCACAAAACATCTATGATCAATTTACTAAACTAAGAGTATTCTAAGAAGCTACATAAATAAAAAGCTAGTCCATGCCGGAAGTTCAAGGCATCAAGACATGAAGAAGAATCCAGTCCAAGCTAGAAGCATAGCTCACCCTGAATCCGGTGTAATGAAGACTGGCTAGAGTTGCGGTGTGAGTTGAAGACGACGGTCTGTTTGCTGCACTCCACATATAACAAAGAAAGAAACATACAAGTAGGGGTCAGTACAAACCACAAGTACTGAGTAGGTATCATCGGCCAACTCAAAATAGAAAACAGTATATATAAGTTAATATCATAAATCAACTACAATACTCAACATGTAGCAACAACAAGTACTAAAATCATCAATATGTACCACCAAGTACATCCATGAGGACTCAAGCCTCAATACCATACTCATTTGGGAATTAGGTTCATTAGATTGAGTATATTAACATCTTTCCAGATTCATTATCTTTATTCCTCTTGTGTCGGTACGTGACACTCCGATCCCCTACTACTATGTGTCGGTACGTGACACTCCGATCCCCTACTACTATGTGTCGGAACGTGATACTCCGATCCCTTAATTCTACGTGTCGGTTCGTGACACCCGATCCCTTAATACTATGTGTCGGAACGTGACACTCCGATCCCCTAATTCTACGTGTCGGTTCGTGACACCCCATCCCTTAATACTATGTGTCGGAACGTGACACTCCGATCCCCTAATTCTACGTGTCGGTTCGTGACACCCGATCCCTTAATACTATGTGTTGGTACGTGACACTCCGATCCCCTACTTCTACGTGCCGGTTCATGACACCCAATCCCTTAATACTATGTGTCGTAACGGAACTCTTCCACTCCGATCCACTAATCTTATCTATCAATTCATCAAGCCTTCTCTTGTACCAAGGCATCATCAATCTTATTACTTTAGTTCATCAAGCCTTCTTTATACCAAGGCATCATCAATCTTATTACTTTAGTTCATCAAGCCTTCTTTATACCAAGGCATCACCATTAACAAGGTAGATTAGGATTTCTTTCAAGATTTAGGATTCAATAGCTTCATCATGCTTATTTTATCACAATTATATAATTCACATTCATGCAAGCATACAATTAAGCATATAGAAGGGTTTACAATACTACCAATACATATCATTCGCTTTTAAGAGTTTAATACGAATAGTATCAAAACCATAACCTACCTCCGCCGAAGATTCGTGATCAAGCAAGCAATTTCCCAAAGCTTTGTGTTTTCCTCTTCGTTTCTCCTCTCTCGATCCTTTCTCTTTCCCTCTCTTTGTTCTCTTTTATTTTTCTTATTCAAACCCTCTTTCTTTTACCCTAATTAGCATATAATTAAGTATAAAAGATGAGGAATTAACCCACTAACTAACTCAAGGTTATCTCTTTTAACCCCCAAGAAGTTGAGTTATTAATATTAACCCACGAAATTTATAATTATAGCAAGAATAGTCCAAAACGCTCCTTTAAAACTTAAACAGAAATCCGACCCAGCCTGGGTTACGCAGCTTGTGACGGCCCGCGTGCTTGCGACGGTCCGTCCTGCTGCTCGTCACAGAGTTCAGAGACTCAATTCCATTAAAGGGTCTGTGACGGTCCGTCGTGCCACGACGATCCGTCCTGCCATTCCGTTACGAAGTTCAGAGAGTCGATTTTAGTACCCAAATTTCAGAATTTCTAAGTGTTTTGAAACGAGACCCCCTCGACGATCCGTCGTGCCCATGATGGCCCGTCGTGGGGTCCGTCACCTCAGCTAATTTTTCCAGAAATAAAATTTGCTGCTCAAAACGACTAAACAGGTCGTTACAATAGATACCAATTTACCCATCGTTCATCCTCGAACGATCACAAGAAGAAAAACAAGGGCGAGAAGGAGTACCTGAATCTGTAAACAGGTGTGGGTATCTTTCTCGCATATCAGCCTCCTTCTCCCAAGTGGCTTCTTCAACTGGTCGATTCTTCCATTGAACTTTGATGGATGCAATCTCCCTCGACCTCAACTTGCGGCTTCTCTATCTAAAATAGCAACAGGTTCCTTCTCATAAGACAAATTCTCATCAAGCAAAACTGAATCCCAACAGATAATGTAGTTTCCATCCCCATGGTATCTTTTCAACATAGACACATGAAATACCGGATGCACTCCGGACAGTCCTGGAGGCAAGGCTAATTCGTAAGACCTCCCCTACTCGCTTAAGTACTTCAAAGGGTCCAATATACCTTGGACTAAGCTTACCTCTTTTACCAAACCGCATCACCCCTTTCATGGGCGAAACCTTCAACAAGACTTGTTCACCCTCCATAAACTCCAAATCTCTAACCTTTCGATCTGCATATTCTTTTTGCCTACTTTGAGCCGCTAGAAGCTTTTCTTGAATGCATTTCACTTTATCTAACGATTCCCTCAGAAGGTCAGTACCCCAAGGTCTAACCTCAAATGCATCAAACTAACCAATGGGAGACCTACATCTTCTCCCATACAGTGCTTCAAATGGGGCCATACCAATACTTGAGTGATAGCTATTATTGTAGGAGAACTCTGCCAAAGGTAAGAAGCTATCCCAATGGCCACCAAATTCTATCACACATGCACGAAGCATATCCTCCAACACTTGAATCGTTCGCTCAGACTGACCATCGGTCTGAGGGTGAAATGCGGTACTAAGATCCAACCTAGTACCTAATTAAGCATGCAATGTTTTCCAAAACTTAGAAGTAAACTGCGTACCTCTATCTGAATATAATGGAGAGGGGACTCCATGCAACCCGAACAACTTCCGAGATGTAAAGTTTGGCTAACTTCTCTGCATTGTAAGTCACCTTGACCGGAATGAAGTGAGCAGACTTAGTTAACCTATCAACAATCACCCAAATGGAGTCATACTTACCCATTGTCTTTGGAAGACCAACCACGAAATCCATTGCAATTCTTCCACCACTTCCACAGGAATGGGCATTCTCTGAAGTGTTCCTCCGGGCCTCTGGTGTTAATACTTTACTTGTTGACAATTTGACATTTGGCAACAAAATCAACAATGTCGCGCTTCATTCTACTCCACCAAAAGTGACCTTCGATACATCTTGATTGCACCCGGATGTATAGAATACCTAGAACTATGAGCCTCTGTAAGAATAGTGTGGATAAATCATCGACGCGGGGTACACATACCCTTCCCTTAATTCTCAAAAAACCTTCCTCATCAATTTGTGCTTCCTTAGCCTCTCCTCGCAACCTTTATCTCGGATCCGGATTAATTTCTCATCATTAAACTGCTTTCCCTTAATCTTTTCAAGGAAGGAAGATCTTGACTCCACGCAAGCAAAAAATCTCCTTCTCATTTACCTCTATCCTCATATAAAGTCATTAGCCAGAATCTGAACTTCTCTAGCCAATGGGCGTCTAGAAACTTGCAAATGAGCTAGACTTCCCATGCTTCCGGCCTTTCTACTTAAAGCATCTGCCACGACATTAGCTTTTCCCGGATGACACAAGATTGTGATATCGTAGTCCTTCAGTAGTTCCATCCATCTCCTCTGTCTCAAATTCAAATATTTCTGAGTAAAGACATACTGTAGGCTATGATGATCCGTATAGACTTCACACTTAACCCCATATAGATAGTGCCTCCCTTGCTTTAATGCAAATACTACCGCGGCCAACTCCAAATCATGGGTCGGGTAATTGCGTTCGTGCACCTTTAATTGCCTTGAAGCATAAGCAATTGCATTCTTCTCTTGCATTAGCACTGCACCCAAACCCAAATAGGATGCATCACAATAGACAATGAAATTCTTACCTTCCACTGGCAAGGTAAGAATTGGTGCAGTAGTCAACAAGGTCTTGAGTTTCTGAAAGCTTTCCTCACACTCATCCGACCATACAAATGGAACATTCTGCTTAGTCAAGTTCGTTAATTGGGAAGCAATAGAAGAGAACCCTGTGACAAATCGGCGGTAGTAGCTAGCTAAACCAACAAAGCTCCTTATTTCTGACACGTTAGTAGGTCTTTCCCAATTCTTCACTGTCTCATTCTTAGATGGATCCACCATCACTCCATTCTTAGAAACCACGTGCCCCAAGAAGTACACTGAATCTAGCCAAAACTCACACTTGGAGAATTTGGCATAAAGCTTTTTCTTCCTCAACAACTCTAATACCATTCTCAAATGCTCCTCATGTTCCTTCTTACTCTTTGAGTATATCAGTATATCATCAATAAATACGATCACAAAGAGATCCAGATATGGCTTAAAAATCCCGTTCATCAAGCTCATGAAAGCAGCAGGGGCATTCGTAAGACCAAAAGACATTACCACAAATTCGTAATGCCCATACCTAGTTCGAAAAGCAGTCTTTGGCACATCCGTTGCCCGTATTTTCATTGATGATAACCGGATCTCAAGTCAATTTTAGAGAAGACACAAAAGCACCTTGTAACTGATCGAATAAGTCATCAATACGAGGAATGGGATACTTGTTCTTAATAGTTACCTTGTTCAACTGCCGGTAGTCTATGCACATCCGAAAACTCCAATCCTTCTTCTTCACAAATAACATCGGAGCACCCCAAGGAGATGCACTTGGTCTAATGAAACCTTGCTCAACAACTCTTGAAGTTGGGCCTTTAACTCTCTTAACTCCGCGGGCCATTCTATAAGGGGGTATAGAAATGGGGCGAGTACCCGGTTCCAGATCAATGCAGAAGTCAATATCCCTATCGGTGTGGCATACCAGGAAGATCTGCAGGGAAACACATCCAGAAACTCACGGACTATCGAAAACGACTCATTGGAGGTACTTGGGTAGTGTCATCCCTGAGATGTGCCAAGAAATCTAAACCCTTACTAACCATTCTCTTAGCACGAAGAAGAAAGGAGATGATACACACCGGAGTAGAAGTGTAGTCACCCTCCCACACTAACGGGTCTGTCCCAGGCTTGGCTAACGTCACGATTTTAGCGTTACAATCCAATATTGCAAAATTTAGAGAAAGCCAAGTCATACCCAGAATTACATCGAAGTCAACCATTTCTAAGATAACCAAATCTACATTAGTATTGCTCCTTACAAAATTCACCAAACAAGACCTATATACCTTTTCAACTATCACAGACTCACCCACCGGGGTAGAAACATGAATAGGCATGTCAAGCAATTCACAATGTAAATTAAGACCATTAGAAAATGAGGAAGATACATAAGAAAATGTGGTCCATGATCAAACAATACAGAAGCCATGCAATCACAAACCAAAAAGATTACCTGTGATGACATCATCAGATGTCTCCGCTTCAAAACCGCCAGGGAAAGCGTAACAATGGGCCCCATTACTTGTCTGTCCGTTGTGCCCCTACCATGTGTGTTTGTAGTGGCTCCAGCTTGCCCATCACCCCGGCCGTTTTGGTGACCACCATTACCTCGAGCACCACGTCCTCCAGAATAACGGCCCTCTACCATGACCACACTCTACCTCTAGCTATTGGGGGGTCTATAACTTCTGTTTTGGACAGTTCCTCCTAATATGTCCAGTCTCCCCACATCCATAACATTCTCTGGAGTCAAGCATAGGCCTCTCAGAGAAGTGTTGACCGGTCTGAGGTGGACCCCCAACTACAGTCTGTAGTGAAGACTGAATTGGTCGGACTGAGTAACCTCCTGAACCCTGTCCTCTAGAGTAAGAACCATTAAACTCACCTCCCTCGAAACCTTTTTGTTGTCGATGTCGTGGTGAAGTCATCTGGCTTCACTCCTTCCACTCTATCATCACGAAGTATACCACCTTCTTGGAAGGATTTTGCCGTAGCCGCTACCTGTAAGGCTGAAATCTGCAATTCTGACCTCAACCCCTTCACAAAAACGGCGAATCCGCTCTTGTAGACTGAAACAAAGTTGGGTGGCATACCTGGATAATGCACGAAACTTAGCCTCATATGCAGTAACCGACATCCTACCTTGCTCTAGGTCAAGAACTCATATCCCTTCCTATCCTCAAAGTCCAGGGGATATACTTCTCCATAAACAAGCTAGAGAATGATGCCCAAGTCATAGGTGGTGCCTCTGTTGGTTGACACTCAACATGTGACCGCCACCACATTTTGGCATTCCCTTGAAACTGATAAGTCACAAACTCAACACCACCAAACCGTTCTACTATATACCCATCTTGGTGTAGTAGCTCATGACAGTCAACCAGAAAATCGTAGCATCCTCAAATTCAGCACCCTTGAAGACTGGAGGTTTCAATTTCATGAACTTACTGAAAGTTCGTGCTGATCATTTGTCATTATAGGCCCTGTAGTCAGACGAGGAAACGGGCCTATTTCCAATGAGGCGTCCATGCGGGGAGCCATAGTAGCTGTATGTTGTACCTCCGGAACCTGGGGGCTGGTGCAGGAGAAGAAAACACTGGAGGTGTCTGGCCTGATCAGATAACCGCTAAGATAAGCAAGAACCTGATTAATTATCTCTGGGGTAGGTGTTGGGGTGGCAATTCCTCATTCTGCACTTGCTCAACTTCCCCTTCCTCACCCTCTCTTACTACTTCCTCAGTCGGTGAAGGAGTCACCGCCCTAGTACAAGATGGGCTAGGTGCTTGTCCTCTTCCTCCAGAGGACGTCCTCCCACGAACTCTACCACGGCCTCTTACCACTTTTCCCCTCCGAGCCACAGCCCCAGTGGCTGGATCAGACGCATCCTGTCTTGCCGGTGTTGGTGTTGGTGCAGTCGTTGCTCTAGTTCTAACCATCTGCAAAATAGAGTGAAGATGGTCAGATACCAATTTGTATCACCTAGATACCAATTGGATACAAGTAATAGCACGAAAGAAAGAAAGAAAGAAAGAATGGAATTTTCCTAAAGTCTTATAGCCTCTCAAAGAAAAGTAAAGGCGTCCCTCTACCGTTCCTTAAGACACTACTAGACTCGTTCTTGTGTGATGAGACCAACGAACCTAATGCTCTGATACCAAGTTTTTCACGACCCAAAACCGAGCCGCGACTGGCACCCACACTTACCCTCCTATGTGAGCAAACCAACCAATCTAAACCCCAACATTTCAAACAAAATTAACAAAATACAATGCGGAAGACTTAAACTCATTAACAAAAATTAATTCAATAACTTCTAAACTCAACATCTATTATTCCCCAAAATCTGGAAGTCATCACCACAAGAACATCTATGATCAATTTACTAAACTAAGAGTATTCTAAGAAGATACATAAATAAAAAGCTAGTCCATGCCGGAAGTTCAAGGCATCAAGATTTGAAGAAGAAGATCCAGTCCAAGCTAGAAACATTAGCTCACCTGAAATTCGGTGTAATGAAGACTGGCTAGAGTTGCGGTTGAGTTGAAGACGACGGTCTGTTTGCTGCACTCCACATATAACAAAGAAAAGAAGAAACATACAAGTAAGGGTCAGTACAAACCACAAGTACAGAGTAGGTATCATCGGCCAACTCAAAATAGAAAACAGTATATATCATGTTAATCATAAATCAAATACAAATACTCAACATGTAGCAACAACAAGTACTAAAACATCAATATGTACCACCAAGTTCATCCATGAGGACTCAAGCTCAATACCATACTCATTTGGGAATTAGGTTCATTAGATTGAGTATATTAACATCTTTCCAGATTCATTATCTTTATCCTCTTGTGTCGGTACGTGACACTCCGATCCCCTACTACTATGTGTCGGTACGGACACTCGATCCCCTACTACTATGTGTCAGAACGTGACACTCCGATCCCCTAATTCTACGGTCGGTTCGTGACAACCGATCCCTTAATACTATGTGTCGGAACGTGACACTCCGATCTCCTAATTCTACGTGTCGGTTCGTGACACCCGATCCCTTAATACTATGTGTCGGAACGTGACACTCCGATCCCCTAATTCTACGTGTCGGTTCGTGACACCCGATCCCTTAATACTATGTGTCGGTACGTGACACTCCGATCCCCTACTTCTATGTGCCGGTTCGTGACACCCTATCCCTTAATACTATGTGTCGGAACGTGACACTCCGATCCACTAATCTCATTCTATCAATTCATCAAGCCTTCTCTTGTACCAAGGCATCATCAATCTTATTACTTTAGTTCATCAAGCCTTCTTTATACCAAGGCATCATCAATCTTATTACGTTAGATCATCAAGCCTTCTTTATACCAAGGCATCACCATTAACAAGGTAGATTAGGATTTCTTTCAAGATTTAGGATTCAATAGCTTCATCATGATTACTTTATCACAATTATATAATTCACATTCATGCAAGCATACAATTAAGCATATAGAAGGGTTTATAATACTACCTATACATATCATTCGCTTTTAAGAGTTTACTATGAATAGTATCAAAACCATAACCTACCTCCACCGAAGATTCGTGATCAAGCAAGCAATTTCCCAAGCTTGTGTTTTCCTCTTCGTTTCTCCTCTCTCGATCCTTTCTCTTTCCCTCTCTTTGTTCTCTTTATTTTTCTTATTCAAACCCTCTTCTTTTACCCTAATTAGCATATAATTAAGTATAAAAGATGAGGAATTTTAACCCACTAACTAACTCAAGGTTATCTCTTTTAACCCCCAAGAAGTTGAGTTATTAATATTAACCCACGAAATTTATAATTATCGCAAAAATAGTCCAAAACGCCCCTTTAAAACTTAAACAGAAATCCGACCCAGCCTGGGATTACGCAGATTGTGACGGCCCGTCGTGCCTGCGACGGTCCGTCCTGCTGCTCCGTCACAGAGTTTAGAGACTCAATTCCATTAAAGGGTCTGTGACGGTCCGTCGTGCCCACGACGGTCCGTCCTGCCATTCCGTTACGAAGTTCAGAGAGTCGATTTCAGTACCCAAATTTCAGAATTTCTAAGTGTTTTGAAACGAGACCCCCTCGACGGTCCGTCGTGCCCATGACGGCCCGTCGTGGGGTCCGTCACCTCAGCTTATTTTTCCAGAAATAAAATCTGCTACTCAAATGACTAAATAGGTCGTTACATATATATATATATATATATATATATATATATATATATATATATATTATATATATATATATATATATATATATCCAGATTGATCTTTCACGCAATTCTTTGAAATAACTAATTGTTTTCTTCCACTAAATCAATCGCCTTCATATTTCTTCGATTTATATATCTTCAATTTATTTTTAATGGCAATGCACTCGTAAACAGGATTTTCATACCTAATCGCAGCCTCTAAAATTAGGGTTTCAGCCATTTTTGCCTTTTTTTTTATTGTCATCAACAAAATTAAGCATATGTATGATAGTACTTACTTTGTAAAGTCGAATAACTTTGTCATAGTCTTCAACTTTATTGGTAGGAAAAAATGGAGCTAACAAAAAATTCTCCTCACATTGTTTTCTTTGGTACTTACATGCTGCACATTTACCTCTTGCACCAGCATCATACATCTTTGTTGTAACGTCTCGTAACTCTAAATAACAAAGAATGAATTAAGAAATTAAAGAAATCACTTTTAGAAAGAAAGGGTGTTGGGTTTAGCAAGTGTGAATAAGAAAAGAAAAGAGAGAATATGAAAAGTGAGGGAACTATTTTGGAGGAAAAATGAAAAGTCATTTGCAAAGTGCAAATGAAAAGTCATTTCTCCCATATCGGCAAAAGAAAGGGAAATTGTTGTCCTTATATAAGGAAACACTTCCATTACTTCTTAAAGAGCTAAGAAGAAGATGCCCCCTCGCGCCGTCGTCGTCGTCGCTCGACTTCGACATTGGATTTGGATTTTGCAAATGATGTGATTGATTGATAAATTTTTCGGACAAAATTTATTTAATCAGTTTTTGTTAAATAAAATAAATCTTGTTAATATTATCTCTTATAAATTTTCGGGTAATGGTAACATTACAAAAAGTTGTTACTCTTTCCGAAAAGTCGTTCTTTTCCTAACAGACACATTTTTCCAAAAAGTGTTATTTTTTCCAAAAGACATAACTTTCTGGTCTGAACAGATTTCTCTGAACAGACACGTTTCTTGCTGAAAATGGCTATAAAAGGAAGTCAATTTTTGATTTTTCAAACACTGAAATTTTCCTTCTCTGCATATATTTTTCTCTCTAATAAATCAATGTGTCGATCAACTGAGTCTGTGTGACTTGTTCCTATTCTGAAGTTCGATGACGTTAAAGAAGTTTGAGGTAGTGCTATTTCTTTAACAGGATTAATCGGTTTTATCTTGGGAGAAATTAATCGATAACCTCGGGTACAGTGAGGGGATTAAATTTCTTAAAGAGACACATTAGTTTCTGTGGACTCGGATTATTTTGTATTTTTTCTGCTTCATCTTATTTCTGTTTTTGTTTATTGGTTAACCTTATAAATACAGGTTGAATAACAATCTTGAGAAATTTATCTAATAAGTTTATGTATTTAAGGTTTTTGGAGATTAAAACATTTATGGTTTTCTGCTCTACTTGAACTTTTTAAAATTCATTCGATTAACGATTATAAGAACATAAAATTTTATCTTTAAATTAGAAACAGTCTGTGTAAAGAATTGTTCTTTACTGTTAGTATTTCAAATACTTAAGTTATCTGCCATTTGTGACAGAAAAAAGAAAAATGACTAATTCAAGTCAAACAAATGGTGGAACAGTAAGTGCTACAACAGTAAGTGCTGCAACAACATCGGTTGCACATATCGTCCAAATGATTCCTTAGCGCCGGCTGAGAAACCTGCAAAGTTTTTTGCAGTCGACTTTAAGAGATGGCAGCAGAAGATGTTCTTCTATCTCACTACATTGAGTCTGTAGAAGTTCATTAATGAGAATGTTCCTGTTGTGTCAGATGAAACTCCGCCTGATGAACGATTCTTGGTAACAGAAACATGGACACACTCAGATTTTTTGTGTAAAAATTATATTCTGAGTGGCCTGCAAGATGATCTTACAATGTGTACAGCAATGTCAAAACCTCAAAAGAACTCTGGGATGCTTTAGAAAAGAAGTACAAAACAGAAGATGCCAGAATGAAGAAATTCATTGTGGCAAAATTTCAGGACTATAAGATGATAGACAGTAAGACCGTCGTCACCCAACTTATACCTTGCTGAAGGTATAAATTTACTTAATTCCTATGTTAGAAATATTAAGTTTTTCCTTAATACTCACATAATCTTTAATGTAGGATTGTTTGTGAATGATGCCTTTCAAGTGGCTGCAATTATTGAAAAGTTACCTCCATTGTGGAACGACTTCAAAAACTACTTGAAACACAAACACAATGAGATGACTGTTGAAGATCTCATAGTAAGGTTGAGAATCAAAGAGGATAATGAGGCTGCAGAAAAGAGATCACGTGGTAATTCAACAATATCTGGAGTAAATTTTGTTGAAGAAAACCCACAAAATTAAAGAAATGAAAGAAAGCATCTAGTCCAAAAAGTAATCCTCATAAAAAGAAATTCAATGGAAACTGCTTCAACTGTGGTAAACATGGTCATAGGGCTACTGAATATCGGGGTCCTAAGAAGGACAAGAAAAAGAAGGATCAAGAAAACTTGGCTGAATCCAAAGGAGAAATGGACGATCTCTGTGCAATGCTTTCAGAATGTAACTTGGTTGGAAATCCAAGAGAATGGTGGATTGATTCTGGTGTGCCTCATGCCATGTTTGTGCCAACAAAGAATTATTTTCATCATTTACTCCATCACTTACAGATGAGAAGTTGTTTATGGAAAACTCCGCTGTGCAAAGGTGGAAGGGACTAATAAAGTCCTATTAAAGATGACATCAGGCAAGGTGGTGACTTTGAATAGGGTCTCATATGTTCCAGAATTAAGAAAGAATTTAGTTTCAATTCCAGTTCTGACCAAGAATGGATTTAAATGTGTATTTGTTTCTGATAAGTAGTAAGAAAAAATGATATGTATCTAGGAAAAGGCTACCTTAGTGATGGCCTTTTCAAACTCAATGTAATTGCAGTTGATATGAGTAAAGATTTTTCTTCTTCTTACTTGCTTGAGTCTAAATGTTTATGGCATGAACGTTTGGGACACGTTAATAAAAAAACCTTGCGAAAAATGATTAACTTAAATATTTTGCCAAAATTTGATTGCAATAAATCAAAATGTCAAATTTGCGTTGAATCTAAGTATGCTAAGCATCCTTATAAATCTGTTGAAAGGATTTCAAATCCTTTAGAATTGATTCATAGTGATATTTGTGACATGAAGTCAACACCATCACGTGGTGGGAAAAAGTATTTCATAACTTTTATTGACGATTGCACTAGATATTGTTATGTCTATTTGCTAAATGGTAAGGATGAAGTAATAGATGCATTTAGGCAATATAAAACTGAAGTTGAAAATCAATTAGATAAACAGATCAAAATGATCACAAGTGATAGAGGTGGAGAATATGAATCTCCATTTGCAGAAATATGTTTAGAAAATGGAATAACCCATCAAACTACTGCTCCCTACACTCCTCAGTGTGATGGAATTACAGAAAGGAAAAATCAAACTTTAAAAGAAATGATGAATGCATTACTTATAAGTTCAGGTTTACCACAAAACTTGTGGGGAGAAGCTATCCTTACATCAAATCAAATACTTAACAGAGTGCCTCACTCAAAAACAAATGTAATTCCATATGAGAAATGGAAAGGTAGAAAATCCAACTTGAAATATTTCATGGTGTGGGGGTGTCTAGCCAAAGTCCAAGTTCCTATACCTAAGAGGGTAAAAAAGGGCCTAAGATTGTGGATTGTGTATTCATTGGATATGCCACAAACAGTAAGGCATGCCAATTTTTGGTTCATAAGTCCGAACATCTGGATATTCATGATAATACAGTAATGAAATCAGATAGTGTTGAATTTTTTGAACATATCTATCCGTATAAACTAGACTTGAGTCATCTACTGGGGGATCTAAACAACCCAGAGAAGAACCAAAAGAGAATGAACTTAATGAAGAATGTCCAAGACGCAGTAAACGTCAAAGGACGTCTACTTCATTTGGATCTGGTTTTGTAACATTTCTTCTTGAAAGTGAGCCTCAAACATTCAAGGAATCTATGTTGTCTAGCGACTCAACCTCTTGGAAGGTGGCTGTTAATAGTAAAATTGAATCAATCTTAAGCTATCATACTTGGGAGTTGGTTGATCTTCCTCTAGGGAACAAACCCTTGGGTTCAAAATGAATCTTTAAAAGGAAGATGAAAGATGATGGAACTATTGACAAATATAAAGCAAGACTTGTTGTCAAAGGTTTTAGAAAAAAAGATTGTTTTGATTATTTTGACACATACTCGCCAGTGACTAGGATTACATCAATTCGGATGTTAATTGCACTAGCTGCAGTATACGGTCTTGAAATTCATCAAATGGATATAAAAACAACATTGTTAAATGGAGAGCTAGAAGAAGAAATTTACATAGAACAACCTGAGGGTTTTGTAGTTCCTGGTAAAGAAAACAAAGTGTGCAAACTTATTAAGTCACTTTATAGACTAAAACAAGAACCAAAACAATGACATGCAAAGATTGATCAAACCATGTTGTCAAATGGATTTAAGATCAATGAATTCATTAAATGTGTTTACATTAAAGATACTCCAAATCAGGAAGTCATTTTATGCCTATATGTAGATGACATGCTTATAATAAGCAAAAGTATTGCTAATATAAAAGCTACAAAGTGTATGCTCGCTAGTAAGTTTGATATGAAAGATTTAGGAGTTGTTGATGTGATATTAGGAATTAAAATTCTTAAAACTCCTAACGGTCTAGCATTGTCTCAAACTCATTATATTCAAAAGATACTTGAAAAATTCAAATTTTTGAATTTTAAAAGGGCAAAGACTCCAATTGATGTAAACCTTCATCTTGCAAAGAATAAAGGTGAAAGTCAATCTCAATTGGACTATGCTAGCGTATTGGGAAACTTAATGTATGTCATGAATTGTACACGACCAAACATAGCTTACGCTATCAGTAAACTGAGTTGATACACAATTGATCCTAATCAAAATCATTGATTGGAAATGAAGAGAGTTTTGGGATACTTAGATGACACTCAAAACTATGCTTTACATTACAACAAATATCCAGCCGTTCTTGAAGGATATAGTGATGCAAATTGGATTACTGGGTCAACTGAAACAAAATCCACAAGTGGATACGTTTTTATTATTGGTGGAGGAGCAATATCTTGGAAATCATCCAAACAAACATGTATAGATCGCTCTACAATGGATTCTGAATTCATTGCTTTAGACAAGGCAGGTAAAGAAGCTGAATGTCTCCAGAATTTCTTAGAAGATATTCCATTTTGGCCCAAACCAATAGACCCTATATGCATACACTGTGATAATCAAGCTGCAATAGGAAGGGCTGGAAGCATTATGTATAACTGCAAGTCTCATCACATAAGACGAAGACATAACTCTGTGAGACAACTACACTCTAGTGGAATTATCAGAATTGACTATGTGAAGTCAAAAGATAATGTGTCGGATCCACTTACAAAAGGCCTAAATAGAGAGGGAGTTGAGAAATCATCAACGGGAATGGGACTATGGCCGAGAACAAGTCATGGTGGCGGTAACTCTACCTAGAAGACTGGAGATCCCAAGATATAGGTTCAAGGAGATAAAACGAAGTCATTGATGACGGTTCAACATTGTCAAGAAAAATTATTATGGTCCATTCTCATGATGAGAAAATGTTTAGTAACTAGGATAAAGACACAAGGACTTTTTAATGGTTTCTAAGTTTGATACAGGGAATATCAAATGGTGTATCTATGGGATAACACATTTAGAAATCACGTATGTAAGTGTGAAGTGTAAGCCGCTTCAAGAGAATCCGGTAAGGCCAGTTCTTTAAGCACTTACTATCCAAGATGTGTTCATGGCTGAAACAAACAAAACAATGAGAACTAAGAACAGTTCAAGGGTTGATTTTGTGACATATGTTGTCTAGGTATACACCAAAGCTCGACGGTTCAAAGATATCAAATCTACCAATTGACCGAGTATATCCAATATATGTTTACTACAGAAAGTTTAAAGGGAAACCTCTTTATCCTGATGCGATTAACCTTTACCTACAAGACACACAAGTTTTTTCATGCATATATTTTAACAATAGCCTTCCCCATTCATGTGGGGGATTGTTGGGTTTAGCAAGTGTGAATGAGAAAAGAAAATAGAGAATATTAAAAGTGAGTAAACTATTTTGGAGGGAAAATAAAAAGTCATTTGCAAAGTGCAAATGAAAAGTCATTTCTCCCATATCGTCAAAAGAAAGGGAAATTGTTGTCCTTATATAAGGAAACACTTCCATTACTTCTTAAAGAGCTAAGAAGAAGATGACCCCTCGGGCCTTCGTCGTCGTCGCTCGCTCGTCTTCGTCTTCGGCTTTGGCTTTGGCTTTGGCTTTGGCTTTGGATTTGGATTTGGCAAATGATGTGATTGATTGATAAATTTTTTGGACAAAATTTATTTAACCAGTTTTTGTTAAATCAAATAAATCCTGTTAATATTGTAACGACCTGTTTAGTCGTTTTGAGCAGCAGAGTTTACTTCTGGAAATCACTGTATGGGTCGACGGATCCCACGACGGACCGTCATGGGCACGACGGACCATCGAGGGGGTCTCGTTCCAAAACACTTAGAATTCTGAAATTTGGGTACTGAGATCGACTCTCGGAACTTCGTGACGGAATGGCAGGACGGACCGTCGCAGGCACGACGGACCGTCACAAATCTTTCAACAGAATTAACTCTCTGAACTTTGTGACGGACCTGCAGGACGGACCGTCACAGCCATGACGGACCGTCACAGGTTGCGTAACCCTGACTGGGTCGGATTTCTATTAAACGTTTTAAGGGGCGTTTTGGACTATTCATGCTTATAATTAAAAAATAAGTGGATTAATGTTAACAATTCAATTACTTGGGGGTTAAAGGAGATAACCTTGAAATAATTAGTGGGTTATTTTATCATCTTTTATACTTAATTATATGCTAACTAGGGTAAAAGAAGAGGAGTTGGAATAAGGAAAAATAGAAAGAACAGAGAGAAAAGAGAGAAACGATCGAGAGGAAGAGAAGAACGCAAGGAAAACAAAGGTTTTGGAAGATAGCTTGTTTGACCGCGATTCTTCGGTGGAGGTAGGTTATGGTTTATTCTATTTCATAGTAAACTCTTAATAGCGAATGATATGTATTGGGTAGTATTGTAAAGTCTTCTATATGCTTAATTGTGTGCTTGCATGATGTGATGATGTAATTGTAATGGGTTGGGAAGATGAGGCTGTGAATCTTAACTCTTAAATTTACTTTGTTAATGATGATGCCTTGGTATAAAAGAAGGCTTGATGAACTAAAGTAATGAGATTAGAGGATCGGGTGTCACTCCGACACCAGGATAGTAATAGAGGATCGGGTGTCACGTTCCGACACCAGGATAGTATATGGATCGGAGTGAGTGTCACGTTCCAACACCAGGATAGTATATGAATCGGGAGTGTCTGATACGCTCAAACTTACTTCTCCAATGAGAAGTAAAGCGGTCGCGTCAAGTAAATAACCCAACTAGTGAGGGTTGGGATCGTTCCCACGAGGAAAAATAGTCTAGACTTAACTTTAACTTGTATTACTATTGTTCGGTGTTATGACTTCCTTAGAAAGTAAAAACAATAAAAAAGGGGGGTTTGTATTTCCTAATGAGTAAAATAACTAACGAACCTAACAGAGACACTTACAGCTTTTAATTTTGGGTTTTAATCAATTAATCAAAGTAACTAGGGTTTACGTGTTCCCCACAGGTTCATAACTTGATAATTCTAACTATAACAATTCTTTCCTAGTATCTTGCATGCAAGTGAAAGTTATGTATTTAAAAACCTTGGTCCGGCATCTAGAAAATCTCACTCCGGACCTTGGTCCGGCTACGTGTGTTGCTTTCGTAACCCTTATAATTACCTCATATTAAGCATCGTATTCGATATTTGACTAAGTTATTACCTCGTACCAATCAATACTAGCCTATTAGATAGTATACACTAAATCTATGTTAATAATTCTTTTCCTATTATCGACCTCCTTGGTCCGGCAAGTAGCATTAAGGCGAGTTCTAACGTTGATCATCCGTTAAAAAGACTTCTAAGCGAAAGAATTATTAATACATGCAGACACTATTCTAGAATTGTATTTTAGCTAGGGTTTATCTCATTATTTGCCTATGGTTCCCACAACCCTAGTTGTGGAGTTTAGTTACTCATAGCCATAAACACAATATTCAATATGTTAAATCAGAATTCATGTACTTACTCAATGAGAAAGAATAAAGTCCGAAAAATTTGCTTGATTAATCACCAAAAATCACTTGTAAGAATCTCCAAAAATCAAACACTATTACACAAAGTCTAATAATATGATGTCTAATCTCACAGAGTCTAACTATATGGAATTTAATAATCTAAGAGTCTAACCTCAAAAATGAGGTTTTTCGAACTATTTATAAAAAATAAAAACCTAAGTAAACAAGGATTCTAATTGCTGGAAATCTGCCTAAACGCGGCTGGGTCGACGGACCACGTGACGGACCGTCGTGGTCACAACAGACCGTCGTGGACTCCGTCGTCCCATACTTGGTAATTTCTTCTGCTGCTCTCTTATTCCCCTCGACGGCAAGTGTGACGGACCGTCATAGGCACGACGGTCCGTCGAGGGTCTTCGTTTCAAAATACTTCAACTCTTGAAATCTGGGTACTGAGATCACTTCTCTGATCTTCACGACGGACCTGCAGGACGGACCGTCATGGCCATGATGGACCGTCACAAGCTTCGTAATCCCACACTTGGTCAGACTTCCCCGTCTTCCTTCAGCAGCTACACTACGCTGCCACCTACGGACTGTCACAGGCACGACGGACCGTCATAAGCTCCGTAGGTGGTCTCTTCTGCATTTTTTTCGCTGAAAATCTCCGCATTCAGCTCTGGACAGATTTCCTGCAAAACAAAGAGAAACTTATATCAAAATTAGCACAAAAAGGCTTTCGGACACACTAAACTTAAGTTAAAAGTATTAATTATACCGTGAAACCACGGTATATCAACACCCTCAACTTAAATTCGTTGTTTGTCCTCAAGCGACGCACTATGACTCACTACACAATCTTTGTACAATGGTGTTCATGTTTTATCCTTTGCAATCATTTGGCTATCAATCCCGATTAATCTCATCAAATCTATGCATGCTATCACTATTAGGCTTGAATTTTGTGGGATCAAACATGACACATACTCACCATGCACTAACACCTATCCTCTTCAATTTCTCACCGAGGTGCTAACAAATCCGGTATTGCAACTAGTGTCCTCACTTCAAAACAAAATCCTCACTTTTCACACAATGATTTCAGTTTGAGTATAAGGATTACTTTTCAACACTCGCTCTCAGAACAAAGTCACACTCATTCATACCTATTGCCATAAGCTTGCCCTTATTTTCACTGCCTTAAGTTCGCTATACAACCCTTAGGATCACGATAGGACTTTCTTAGCTTGTAACATAGGCTCAGAGTCAGGTAGGGTATATTTAGGTAGACTTTAGTGACTTTTTGCCCTCCTTGACATATCAGCTAAACCTTCCACTTTCTATAACTTTATCTCGCCCAGTTTCTCCCATTCTTTCATCTTGCTATTTTCCCTTCTTTCTTCATTTGTGTAAGTGACTCTTTCCCCCCCCCCCCCCTTTTTTTATACTTCTCTTTCAACGAGTTCTTGAGTCACTTTTATTTGTTCTTTCTCTCTTTGTTCTTTCAACCCCACTTTCCAGAGCATTCCTCAAAACAGTTACCTCAACTCATGGATTTGCCATGAGTCAAGGTACACAATACCAAAGATGGGTCAGGGCCATAACGAAGGTTGTCTATGCATTAGCCCCCTCAACTTATGCATTTAGCATAAGCTGAGGTGCACATGTCCAAGGAGGGACCAGGGCCAACATATTGTTCCCAGAAAAGATCAGTTGGGTGAAAAGAAAGGTCTAATTTTAAGCTCAAATTATTTGGATAAAAGAAGGATAACTTTCATTTGGTTTCTTTTATTTAGGCTAGAAATGGGCTATTTTGAATAAGGGCCTATGATCCTTTCCTAATTGTCTGTACAGCTTACTTTTAGCAGGACTAACGAGGCAAGTTCTAGCTCAGTACCAATAGTGGACTATTCAAATTTCCTCACACTCACTTGAAATCTCATCACTATTCCAGATTATCAGACACCTAGTTCGACTTGAAGATTAGGTGTTAGGGTGCTGCAATGGTGTAACTCTATTTCAGTTTAGAGCCACACAATTATCAGTTATTATGCCTAGTCATGCAAACATTTCTAGTTTTATCAGGATATCATTTTAGCCATCATGCTTCAGAGTTAAACTATGTACAAAAGATGTAATGTGCCGGTTCAACAGAAAAAGTAATCAGTCATTGGGGAAAAAGAACACAGGCAGAAAAAACCCCAAAGAGGATAGTGAGTGGGCTACTCAGACTTCACCCTAACACTCACTTTCCATTTTACCCCACCCCCAACAAAAAAAGCATGCAATTGTCCCCAATGCATAAAAAATCTAAATATTAGAGTGTTAGGTAAAGCAAACCTGTGGCGCATAGCGCCGTCGATCAGCAAGCTGGTGGATCCGGTTTCCCGGAACCACGTCCTCTGAAATCTGGACACCCTCAGTGGTGTCCTCAGCAGCAACCACACAATCAGTAGTGCATCCTGCTGTCTCTACAGTGCGGGAGCTAGACGCCCCAGCCGCTATCTGCGATGCTCTAATTTGGTGTGCCTCCGCCTCAGCAAGTGAGGCTCTTCGCGCAGCCTCCATCTCTCGGCGCTCCTTATTCCTTGCTCGCGCCTCATCCTCTTCGCGACCCCTACGCCTCTTGTCACTCCCTGAAGGGGGAGGTGGTGGAATTTCAGAAGTAGTAAACAGAGCCGCCAATACTGTGTCCTTAGCAGGCTCGACAGAAGGGGCCTCAGGATCCGGCACCATCGCCGCTAGTATCATGGCGATGTCTGAACGAAGACTGTCGACTGCAGCCTGAAGAGTCGACACATCTACCGGAGGGGCTGGTCGAGCTAACACTCTCAACTCAAAGGCATCGAGGCGCTGGTTAACCTCAGCAATCTTCCGCTGCATCATCCCTCTATTACGCGCTTCCGACTCAGTAATAGACTTCTGC